>QRFJ01002747.1:333681-469919 GCA_006176705.1 Cocos nucifera
TTAGATATGGATGATAGTATGCTCCGATCCAAATCTAACTCAATATAACCTTATTAATATATTTTTTAAAAAAATTATAATAATTTTATATTATTTATATATATTTGATCCGATCCAATCCGATTTGATCAACCCTTCTTACATATCCAATCTGATTTTATTCGCATCTCTACTTGACACGACTCAAGGCAGATATGGTATGGGCTAATCTGATCCATACCTAATTCATTGCCATCCCTACTTGACCGTGATCTAAGAAATGCCCCCACAAACTTAATTTCAAGATGGTTGTTATTTGTTTAGATTTTGGTATTTTATTTTTAACTCATATAGGGTTATCATTTCATTGTAATATCTACACAATAACAACTGTATTTTCTGCATACTTAATTTTTTTTTTAATGTACAGGTATTCTTGTTTTATGTACATACTTACAAGTAGAACAAGGATTCAATATAAAATAGCTATCAAAATAAAAAAATCAGAATAAAATGTTTAACTAATAAAAACTAAAGGTGGAAAAGCAATCGTTGTGGGGATACAAATCGAGGAGCAAAATGTAAAAAGCCAACCATATATTTGTTACCCTCTGACCTGATAGTAATTACGGTATACGTTGATGAGGACAAATACCACCCAAATATTCCACCGATGAATATAATTTCTTTAAATCTCGATATACAGAAGAATTGTCAAATCATGTATTTAAACGTCTGACGAAATCCCTTTTTCCGAATATGCTGCAATAACAAGATCACCCTCATCTGAGCCACCAATTCCCGCACCCTCTCTCGGGCACCCACTCGCGGACCGGCTCACACCTCCCTCATTTACCGTGGTCCCCACCTGTCGGTGCCATGCTGCCGCAAGTTTAGGCTTCCCACAGTCCCCAACAGTGCCCAGATTTACTCTCTCTCCCCGCCCCCACTCCTCTCCAAGTAAACAAAAATAGATAGGTAAATAAAAAAACAAATAAGAGGAGAAAAGAAAAGGAGGAAATTCTCCATCCCACCACGCTCATTATTTACAGGTTCACAGCTGGTGGTGAATGAGAACCACCGCTGTAGAGAGAAAAGGGAGTCGTGAGAAAAAGTTCTCACTCCTATTCCTCCCCTTCTCTCTCTCTCTCTCCCTCTCCCCCCTCATATTCCTCCTAATTAGTCGTCTCTCTCTCTCTCTCTCTCTCTCTCTCTCTCTATCTCCTAACTCTTATCCATTCCTCCCAGCTAAAAAGAAGAGGCAGCTATAGCTAGCTCATCGTTAAGAGCGTTGGGAAAGAAAACAGTAGTAGTGAGATGAGCTCCGAGGAGTACCTCAAATCCCTCTCCCTGGACTACCTCAATCTCCTGATCAATGGCCAGGCCTTCAGCGACGTCGCGTTCAGCGTCGACGGCCGCCTGGTCCACGCGCACCGCTGCGTCCTCGCCGCGCGGAGCCTCTTCTTCCGCCGCCTCTTCTGCGGCCCGGACCCCCCGCCGGGGCTCCACCTGCTGGACCCCCACCGCCACCCCCTCCACCACCACCACCACAGCCCTCGCTCCCCCACCGGGCCGGCCTCCGGGAGGGTGGGTGCGGGCGCCGGGGTGGTGATTCCGCTGAATTCGGTGGGCTACGAGGCGTTCCTGCTGCTGCTCCAGTTCCTTTACAGCGGCCAGGTGTCCATCGTCCCGCCCAAGCACGAGCCCCGCCCTGATTGCAGCGAGCGCGGCTGCTGGCACACTCACTGCACCTCCGCCATCGATCTCGCGCTCGACACGCTGTCCGCCGCACGGTCCTTCGGCATCGAGCAGCTTGCGTTGATCACTCAGGTCCACCCTCTCTCTCTCTCTCTCTCTACAAATTTGTTTCTAGTTAATATATATATATAATTGATACGTTGTGGTTATCTGATAGAAATCTTTTGCAGCAATATGGTTGTTATTATCATGGGAGTGGTTGAATTGTGTCGAATGTGTGAATAATTGGGCTCCTCATCATTAGCATCACTCGTTTATCCATGAGCTGGCTTGGTTTGTTAAGGTGCAGTCAGAAATTTCAGTTCTCCTCCTTCCTTTCCCCTTCTTTCATTCAATGTAGCTCGAGTTAAAAAAATGGAACGAACTCGCCTCTCCTGCTATTGCTCGATACAGTGTCAGTTTTGCAGCAGCTGCCTCTCCTCTTTCCGAGCGCTAGCGGTGCCTTTTCCATTTTGTTAGCATCCTTCCCCCTTACATCACATCTCGGTTCCAAATTAGGGTTTTCCTTTTTTCCTTTTTCTATGTGTCCTCTTCCCGCATCAATCCCAATTTCTTGACTTGGGTGCCTCAATATCTCTCCTTCTCTCTCTATCTCTATTTTTCCATCATTTCACTAACTTGGCTGCATTTTCCTTTATATTTTATGCAAAGAAAAACCTAGGATTCTCCCCCTCACCGCCCTAAGTACTGCCGCTTATCCGCTTTGATCCCCATTAATCTTGGAGTGCAGAAGCAATTGGAGAGCATGGTGGAGAAGGCATCCATCAAGGATGTGATGAAGGTCCTGATGGCCTCGCACAAGCAGGACATGCACCAGCTCTGGACCACCTGCTCCCACCTCATCGCCGACTCCGGCCTCCCACCGGAGGTCCTCGGCAAGCACCTCCCCATGGACATCGTCGCGAAGATCGAAGAGCTCCGCCTCAAGTCCTCCCGGCCCGCCGTTCCAACTTCCTGGCCCACCACCCCCATCCTCTCGACCCCCACCCCCACCGGCACGGGCACCACTACCTCCCAGCCGTCCCCCACCATGGGGCCCGACGACCACCACAAGATCCGCCGCATGCGCCGCGCCCTCGACTCGTCCGACATCGAGCTTGTCAAGCTGATGGTGATGGGGGAGGGGCTCGACCTCGACGACGCCCTCGCCCTCCACTACGCCGTCCAGAACTGCAGCCGCGAGGTCGTCAAGGCCCTCCTCGAGCTCGGGGCGGCCGACGTGAACTGCCCCGCCGGACCCGCCGGGAAGACGCCTCTACACATCGCGGCCGAGTTGGTGAACCCCGACATGGTTGCGGTCCTCCTAGACCACCATGCCGACCCCAACGTCAGGACCGTGGACGGCGTGACCCCGCTCGACATCCTCCGCAACCTGACCTCCGACTTCCTCTTCAAAGGTGCAGTCCCAGGGCTTTCCCACATCGAGCCTAACAAGCTCCGGCTCTGCCTCGAGCTGGTCCAATCGGCTGCGATGGTTATATCCCGGGAAGAGGAGGCCGCGGCCGCCGCCGCCGCCGCTGGAGGAGGTGCAAGTGGTGGAAGCAATCCTAACCCAGCCATCTACCAGCCAATGAGTACTGCAGAAGGGAGTGACTGCAACGCCAATAACACTGACAGCAGTATGGTTAGCCTCAGTCTGGATTCAAGGATGGTTTACTTGAATCTAGGAATGGCCGCCGCTGCTCATTTGGGTTGTAAGATTGATGATGATGAAAGGCAGGGCAGTAATGGAAGTAGGTCCCAAGGAGGCAGTGGGATTGGCCCATCATCCATGTTTTCTCATCAGGATTTCCCATAAGCCGGAGCAACCATTCCTTAATTCTCTCTCTCTCTCTCTCTCTCTCTCTCTCTCTCTCTCTCTCTCTCTCTCTCTCTCTCTCGCTTCTATCTGTATTTCTGTCTCTTTGTATCTAGGCAAGGCAGGAACCGGAATGGGATTAGCTAGGGTGCAGATGATGGGATCCTCTTCTTATATAAGTTATAATTTGTTCCATTTTAGATTGCTGGGTGCGTCTTTGGTTCTGTCTTCATTTTCTCATGTTGGAATGTTTGGGGAGGTTCAAGTGCACTAGTATATCTAGTATTTAATCTTGGATTTCTTTTCTTTCTGAGAATTTCAGTTCCTTCCTTTATCTGTTTAATACTGTATGAGTTTTGGCTATTGGGGGTGCAAGAGCATGTGAGGCATTTGAAATGGGAGACAAGGAGAATCTCAGCAGGCATTGGATGATGGAAGATATACAGGTCAATCTAGTCTCTCTCTCCATCTCTGCGGTTTGTCATCCCTTTTGTTATTACTATTATAAATATTAAACGTGACATGAGCTATATATTTATTTATAAACTATATGTTTTGTATCCCTACTCTTCCCTCCACCCATACAAAGCATAAATCTTCAGCCTCTCTATTTGTTGAGTGCATCTTCCCGTCCTCCTGACTAAGTACTACTAGTAATAATACGTGGTAGGAATCATATCCATTTAATAGAGTGTTGGCTCCTCTTTCTTCGATACCTTTATTTATTTTTATTTTTATTTTTCCTTTGTTTGAACAT
Source organism: Cocos nucifera (assembly GCA_006176705.1). Lineage (NCBI taxonomy): Eukaryota > Viridiplantae > Streptophyta > Magnoliopsida > Arecales > Arecaceae > Cocos > Cocos nucifera. The sequence goes on from QRFJ01002747.1 coordinate 337,974, forward strand.
ATGGGCTGGATACGAGATGAGAATTAAAAAAGAGATAAATAAGCTTTTTTGGCCCTTCTCACAACTGCTGCTTTACTGCATGAGTAGTTTCTCTTATTGTTTCAACATGGCTTCCTATTCATAGTGGCCATCTTTTTGGGCTATAAGGAGTTACTATTATAAGAAATAATTCATTGAGCTGTAGACAAATAAGTATCTTCTTGTCTCGCATGAATGCAACAGTGGGTGTGACTACTGAATTCAGGATTTCTTATTTCCTTGCTTCTTTTTCCTTCTTTTGGTATATTCGAGGCTTAAAACGGTCCTCAGTATGAGAAGTCTTGTAGATATACCATGTATTGTCTTCGACCGAATAGTATGCGTCTGGCCTGATCTTTTATTGCGGATTAAATACCTACCATCTGTCCTTTTTCTTTTCCCCTCCTCCAATCTACAATGAAATTTTGTCGCACCAGTAGCAAAAGACAATGGAATTTAAGAAGCTTGACCAGTGAACAGGATGAGATTCAGATGAAGAAATTCTTACGTACTGTGGAAAGGTCAATTAGAACAGTTAATATGTCTACGAATTCTGAATTTCGAACTGCTTATAGTGTAACCCTTTTAAGGAAGTAATGGCTCTTTATTTGCTTTTGCTGACACTACTTACAAATCGATGAAATTTAGTTATATATCACATTTTGGTAGTATGATTTCTTCTACATCATCTAAGTTAATTGTGTCTTACCGCATTACCTAGATTTGCATGCCTTAGCACTTTCTTATTGCATGTAACGGTGAAAAGTGTCTGTACATAGATTTAGTTATTAGTAATCTTTCCATATTTACTACATTTTGGTTTTTATTTTTAATTTATTAAAAAACCGGATTCATACCTTCAATGAACTTCCTAATATCCTCACCACAGGAGAAAATCAATTTGGCAGCCTCGTACTAGTGTATTTTATGCAATTTGTACACTTTATTTGTTTAATATGTTCTTATTGCTAGTTGTGGGGATGATGTTTTTTTTTATTATTATTTATTTTTTATTGTAATACTAAATAGAGTTAATTTCATGATTTGATTTTCTTATTTGCTGACCCTTAACAATAAACCGATTAATGATATCAATTACACGGGAATCCTGATTTACTTGTCCAATATTACACCAATAAATCATGCATGCATGGCATTCATTAAAAAAATGGACTACTACCTACTCAGAACTAGTTTGTTGAGATAATTGATTTCAGTCAACTTCATTAATGATTTCTCTCTAAAAGAATAACAAAGGGAAAGCGCCAGATTTTGAATTTAGGATTGAATTCTTTTACATTCAGCAGTCGAGATCTTGATAGAAACTTAAATTCTTTTCCATAAGTAATCTCATTTCTTTCCAGTTTTACTTAGTAAACATGTTAGATATATAATAATGTCCGGCAATCTTAGATATATGCAATGGAATCAACAATGACCAATTTAACAATCAGATATATGTTTGAGAATAGGATCAACTTCTATTGTTGAAAGTAGCATTTAAGAAATAATCTAAATATATGATGAGTGTGTTGATAGTTATTTATGAGGTGCACTGTCTACGAACCTTTCAGCTTGATTAGTAGAGATCACATTAGTGTTGTTAAATTAAAACAATGTCCAGAAATCTGAGAAGGAAAACTAGCTTAGTTCCTTCATTTTCCTGAGACTAGTAAAGTAAACATCAATTCAATAGGCTTCATCTACTTAATACCACAACAAGCAAAATGGAACCATACAATGTTCCCTGATAATCTCCTTGTCTTTGGGCTGCAGAATATGTAAATCACCAGGAAAATTATTCAGTGAATCCATTCATTGTCTCACACGTAACATCATCTTTTTATCCACCAAGAGGCATATTCCATTCGCAGGCTTTGTGGCGCTCATTTTTTTGCAGAACTTGGTGCATGTACGTAACAAGGCACTAAAGGCAAAAGGAGACTGTTGAATATTTCCCATTTGATAATTAGTTATCAACATGTATATAAGGGAGTCTTCTAGCGTTCGATTAATTATGAGTTTCTAAATTACCCAAAATTTCAATTGATGAGCACTTTAAATTAAGAATACAATATTATACTAATGATAGAAGGCAAATTCGTATGCAACTATTATGTTTAAATGAAGTTCTCCATGATTCTATGTCTTTTATACGCATTCTTATCACAGACACACTCCTAGGAAAAAGAAACATCAAAATATCACATAGTAGAATCTCTCATCTCGTGATCTAGTATGCTAACTGCAATAACGTTATTATCTTTTCTCAACTCCCTATTTATAATTACTCTTTATCTAATAGTTGCACATTTGGATATCATGCATCATATGCTTCTTGTATCCCTTCTTATTTTTTGCCCTTTAAAAGTTTACCTGTTCAGCACACTTTCTTCATTAATTTCCTAATGAGTTGTATCATATAAGCTAAAAACTTGATCCCCTAGCATTGCTTATGGATTCTTAATGAGGATTTTGTTATTTCTTAAATATCATAGAATTCCTCAATACTCATTAGACAGTTTAAAAGTGTTTAAAAAAAACTTAATAATATCTAGAGTAGATATGCGGGTGCAAGTCCATTTATTGAAGAAAAAACTGTAACAAAAGATTCCAAAAATTTCATAGCTGGAAGTAACGCTAGCTCTTGAAAAGATTTGAGGATTTTATTTTTTTTTTCTTTTTTCTTTTTTCTTTTTCTTTTTCTTTTTTTTGAGAGGGAGAGGGAGAGGAAGAGAAATGGAAGGATCCACCTATCTTAGGGAGCAATTATTGCATGCACCAGGTCCAAGAGTGAGCCAGGGCAACTCTCGGAGCATATGCACAGTGGACAGCGCGCAATCGGGAATTGGTGAGATACAACGGGTAACGTGGCATGTTATGCACCATGGGATTTGGTGTGGACCAGTCCAAGTAATACTTAAACCATCTCGGGGGCCTGTTGGTAGCAGCGGAAGGGAAACGCAACAGTTAGCCACTTTATTTGATATGGAGGTAGAGACTAGGAAAGGATAATAGAGAACATTCAGTATATTTTTTTATTCCATTACTTTTTGGCTACACATAAGATAACTTGTTGCTGTCGATCCTGAGACGTCGATATAGATAGCTTCTATGAATCTATAAAATAATGAATAAATGGTAAAAGTTTACTGGATTGGCTCCGATCAAACATTCTGATTCTTATATTAGTATAGATTTCGTGGATGGAAAAATTGACGAGAAAGAAAGAACAAAAAATAGAGAGATAGAGTCTCTCCTATCCAAGCTAATTTTTTATTTGTTCATATTGTTATCTTTTTTGAGAACCCTTCAAATCTATTTATAATTGGAATCCAAATTATTGCATCCTAACAAACTCGAGGTTGTGCCGCAATAGATTATCGATGTAGCGTTACAATCTTGGAGATGTGCTGCGTTAATAACCTGACAATTGACAAGACCAAGTATGCCTTTGAGGTGGTGGATGCCAAGCAGCTCCTACAAAAAGGCTCTGCTTAGTATGAGTTAGCAGTCAAAGTTGTGAGACCGAGCTGGGAGGAAATCAGCCTTGGGGATCTGATGCTTTTGCTCTACTTGGTCTACGCTGCATGTTTGACTAAGGAGACCAAGTTGAGAAACGCCAGAGGAACCTCATATGTGCATAGACTGTAGCATGGCATGCACATCGGTTATTGATTGCTACAATACTAGCTCCCATGTTTGAGTTTGAAGCATCGCCTTGGCTTGGATGAAGGAAATAACTACCATCACACTTTACACCAATCCATAAAAGGCACGGATTCACGAACTTCTTCTACCGAACGATTGAACTCTATCCTTTGGTCTTTTGAAAAGATGTCGATTGTTAGAAGCAAAAGGTTGTGACATGCATCCACCAATTCGCTCATACGGATCAATCTAGTCCATCAATCATCTAAAAAAAGATGGAAAATGACTTCTCTTGAAATCAACTTGTAGATTTATTTTATGACCTCTCTATGCTTTTTTTCCAAGGAGGTTCAATACTTTCTACAATCTTCCCCCTCTCCTCTCAGTGAGGCATAGTGTTCTTTTGGATCCTTCACGGGAAGAGATCTTCACCATCATATTGAGGTACTCCAGCTGGCACTTCAGTGGGATATGAAGAAGGTGGCCGACGTAGAATCCAAGCTGGAATCGCTTTAGGTAAAGTTAGCAGATGAATTAGCTACCATGGGCACACCGATTCTCTATGAAGGATTGCCGAAATGGAGGTCTAATTAAGACAGGGCCAAGGCGGCCAAGGTTTAGACTTCTAGGATTAACAGGGAGCTATGACATCAAGTCTTCGAGGCTAAGAGAATAGCCTTTCAAACAGTAAAAGAATACAAGTCCTTGGTTAACTTCCAATGGGAGATCACTGATTCCTTTCAACAGGGCTTCCGAATATTAGAAGGGAACTGCTAGACTTCAACCAAACCTCATTTGTTATACTCCTAATGGGAGTCGCCATAAGAAAAGGTGGGGTTTATCGAATGAGTGTCCTTCACCGAGGCATGGTGAGTAGACCTCTGAATAAATAATCTTCTCTTTGGGCTTTGGAATAAGATGCATCTTTTCTTTTTCTTTTTTTTTTTTTTTTAGTGGTCTAGCTTAATCTTGAAATCTGTTATGCGATTAAACATAATAAATGAAATGAAGAAATGGTTCATATATTTACCTCCGTTGCCCGAATTGCCTATGTCGGGTCGTCCACAATCAAGATGGCTAAATCAGGCCAAATAGTTAGGATGGAGTCACAATCAATGGAATATATAAACATCCAAAATCATTTGAGTGCCTCAACATAAGGCCACAACGCCACCAGGATCTTGAATGTTAGTGGAGAAAGAAGGATAAATCCAAGACCAGAATAAGACAAGACCATAATATAATGAGTTGAGCTAATGCATAGGCTAGTCAGAAGTAGCTTTAAGTATTTCAGAGATGATGCTTCCTAGAGATAGGCTAAGTTGTGAATAAAATCCCATAAAGGTCGAAGTTGACAGTAGTGCCGCTAAATAAGAAATATGTCAAGTTGCTATCTTGTTGAAGCATAGTATAGCCTATTGTGGGTTTTGAGTTGGCATCTGATTGGGTTCTTCTAGTCGACAATACTTAGGTGATTGAATTGAGTACACTTCCTCTTATCCGAACCTAGTTGGGATAAGAACTTAAGGTTGGTTGGGTTCTTCTGGTCAGCGATGCTCATGTGACTGAACTAAGTATGCTTACTCTCATCAAAGCTAAGTTGAGATTAGTACTTTTTCAAGGTTCTAGTCAATTCTAGAGTGTCTTCATGGGAGTACTTGAAGTTCGGCTCTCTAAGTTTAAATTTTAAGCCACGTAAGCCCACAAAATGAAGATCCCAATTACCTTTAGGGTGTCTTTGTAGGAGTACATTGTGTTCGACTCTCTAAGTTTAGTGCCCTAATAATGTAGGCTTATAGAACGAAGATCCATTTACTTCTAGGGTGTCTCCACAAGTCAATCATGCCGGTGCCAGGTATTACATTGGAGAAAAACTAAAATACAACTTCATTAGAAATAAAATACAAAAGTGAATTCTATAAGTCTTACTGTATATATAAACTTTAAGTGTGTCGAAGCTTAGTTGTTCGATGATCTCATTGTCCAATGGTCTACCTGAATTTTCGAGTCATGGGCTCTCCTTTGCCATTGATCCTTCAACAATTAAGGTAATTACTTCAACAAGTGGTCTATTGCTATCTAACTAGTCAGAGGGCCAATAGTCCCCCTCGGCATTTTCTCGTCATGTCATGCTTATAGTCCTTATGGAACCAATAAAACTTGTTTGGATCGCTTTTGTTAGCTAGGGTCTTCATCCTCCAAGGTTGACCAAGATACGCTCGATTTTGGATTTCTATCATAATCTGGACTCATGGAGTGTTGAGAGGAGTACACCTTTCAAACTTTCGAGGTAGATTACAAGGTCAAGCAACAATCCTCTCATCTTAGCCAAGTCATTCTTACTTCTAACCTCAACTTTCTCTTCGTGGGCTTACTGTCTATTGCTCCCTTTCATTGCCGCTTATTTTTGGGTAGTCCCAGCCTCTTCAGCTCTTAGGTACTTGTCCTAATGATAAAGGAGCTTAACTAATTAGTCTTTCGAGGGCCTCTTATCCAATGAGAAACTAAAACATGGAGGCTTCAATTCATTTACCATTGCAACCACTTCAACAGACCTATCCAGCTCATGCACTTTCAAGGTTTTAGTGTTGAATCAGCTAATATAAGCTCAAAGAATCTCATCTTCCTTCTACTTAAGGGTAAAGAGGTCAACGGAAATCTTCCTTTGTCTTTTGTTGTTGAGCAATTGGCCTATGAACCAACAATTGAGTTGGTCGAAGGAGCCAACAGATCCCAGTTGCAAGTTAAAGAACCAAAGTCGTGCAGTCTTTTTAAAAATAGCTGAAAAAGTACAATAGATAGCAGTATCATTAGCTCCCTATATCAGCATGAGAGCCCTAAAGCTTGCTAGATGATCCACCAAATTAGTGGTGCGATCATAATGTTCAAACTATGGCATCTTGAATTTCTTCATTAGGGGCTCCTTCAAGATCTTCCTAGTAAAAAGGGGATCATTAATCACTTTTAGATCATCTTCTACATCAACCATCCACTCCAACAAGATCTCGATCTGGCAATGCATCTCCTCAATCATACATTGGAGGTTGGTTAAATTTTTTTTCCGACTAACATGGGGAAGAATTTTTAGAGTTAGAGCTGGTGTTGAGAAAGGGGATGCCATGCTTGTGGCTCTACATTAGGCTCTGGAGCCAATAGCGGTCACCATTTTGCACTAAAATCCCTTGGTAATTCAATTGACTAGCTAAAAGATTATAGGCTTGTTGCTGTAGATCTTATACCGTTGCTACCAAAAGTACTTATTGGACAAGAAAATCGAATTATCCCACATCTACAACTCCTACAATGGGTTAATGATATTAGGATTACACAGGAACCATCTGGAGTAGATCGGGTGGGCACTTAGTATTAGAATAATTGGCAGCTCTGAGACCAATTATTATGCCTACGACTAATTGGAGCCACGGTCATAGACCGATCTCTTGCATGGAACCTGAATGTTAAACTAATAAACCAAAGAAGATCTAAGAAGAAAAGAGAATGGGGTGGCTCCTAGGATTTTGGTATTGAAACCAGAGAGAAGAGAGTTAGAAAGAAAAGCATAATTATATTCCACTCCTATAAATATTACAATACCTGGATTTATATACCCTAGATTTTGACATGAACCCTAATAAATCCTAGTTCAAAAACTTTTCTAGGCTAACTCAATACATGAAAGCACTCATCCAAATTCATATATATCCATAAATTTACATGCTCTCATCCCCTAGATATAAATCCGATCCATATATAAATTAGCCTTCTTAAGACCTTTCAAACCAGACCTTAAGAACCCTTGGATCAAATTCAATCCAAGATTAACCAAAAAATCTTGTCTGGATCTATCTGTTATGTACGAGCTGGCTCGATGAAGGCTTGGGTCGATTCAACTACAAATCATGCTATAGATTTTTTAACACTATTTTCTATCTACTTGAAAGAGCTGGCTCGAATCTATCTGCTTGAGAGAGCCGGCTTGGATTGAGCCAGCTTGGATCTCGATCCAAGCCAGCTCGACCTACATTCGAGCCAGCTTCACTTGTATGCCGATTTCTTTTTTTGGCTGATACTTTTTCTAGCTTTGATTCTTTACTTCATCTTGTATTACCAAGTCTCCAGAGCACCAACCAAGCCCCTCAAAGTCCTCACATTTGAATCTTAAATATGTAGAAAGCTGCATGCCGCCTCCATCCTAGGACCACTCCTATCCTAGCCCTAGGACCATACCTATCCTAGTATCCTCAGAGCCAACTTTCTGACTCCTTCTATGGCTTTTCAGGGGTTGGGAGCATCACACCAATATCTATAATCTCCACCTTGGTGCACTCAAATCTTGACACATCTGATAATATTTTCCTGTACGATCCCGTTGTTGCTACATGTCATGACAGCCCCTTATGCATACCTTGCCATTGCCATCCATTTTCAGCTGCTGAGCTTCCTTTAAGACTTTTGGGATGATCACCTCTACTACTAAAGATCATGGCTTACTCTTTTGCACCACCTTTAGAGTTGTAGATACTCTTTTGCTTAGAAGCTACACCACTTATCCTGAACTTTTCTGAAAAATCCACAGCATTCTTGTACTGGCACTTACTGTACCATCTGATATGATTTTCTTAGAACTACATCTGTCCACCTACATACACTGCTCCACCTAGAACAATGCATCTCTGGTGCTAGTGCTAGGATATCATTCCTTCCTCTACACTCCACTCTAAACTCGTGTCAAAGCTTCCTCCGTTTGTGAAGCTACCTCTATCCAGTGCTCCATCTAAAATTGAAGTCCTTCTGATGCCATAAAAGTCAACTCTGTAATCGAGTCATTCAAAGCTAACCACCCAACGTTGCACTATTAGGCCTACCACTGCATCTCGAACATCATCGCTTTTCCTTTGAACTCTCTGCACTCCATAGACTTCTTTGAAGCCATCTCATATGCTTCGCACCCCATGAGCTCCTTCGAAACCACCAAGAGCTCATCTAACCTTTTACCTTCAGCGACTGTACCGATGGAATCTGACTTTTTATCTTTCTTGCACTTCTTCCAAAGCAAACACTCTCACTTAAAGTGCCTTGCTTCATCATACTTCAAGCATGTTCTGTACTTCTTGCTGCCCCTCTGCTCATCCTTCTTTTCTTTTCTAGACCTCTCTGAAACCATCAGGCCCAACTAGAAAACCTTCCTCTTCATCATTCATTCCTACTGCTTATTGGATCTGGGCACTAATATAATCTTCTCGTACACCAATATTTTCTTACCATATAATAGTATAGTTATCAATGGATCGAAGCTCTTGGATAGCGAATACAACAACGATAGACTTTTATCCTCCACTTCGAGATCCACCTCTATGTTAAGAAAGTTCATACTCATCTGATCAAATCATTGAATATGCTCTACAACATCCTCACCGTCCTACATTCGAAGGCTATACAGTTATTTTTTCAGCATTAACTTGTTGCACTTTTTTTTTAATATATATAACTGGTGCAACCTCGATAATACACCCTTGTATGTTCTCTCCTCTGACACGTCATACAAAATCTCATCTACCAAATAAGCTCTAATCATGGCACAAGCCCTTTTATCCAAGGATATCCATATCTTATCTGTCATCTCCTTTGGCCTATCCTTCAAGACTGAATTCAGTCCCATTTGAACTAGTAGATCCTCCATCCTAACCTTTCACATCATGAAACTCTCTTTTTTATTAAACTTCTCAAATTCCACCTTCAACCCGTTGCCTTCCATGATCGATCCAAATCAAAAATAGCAAATAAGTGGATCTACAAATTATCTTTATTAGGAAGGATGGACATCAGCCTCTAGATCTCTTCCTTTCTCACAAAGCCTAGAGAAAATCTTAGATCTGAATCTTGTTGCTGATCCTCTACTGAAACCTAATCTTTTTCCTCCTCTATACTCAATCGAGCTCCGATACCAATTGTTAGAATAATCGATAACTTTAATACTAATTATTATGCCTATGACTACTCGGAGCCATAGCCATAGACCAATTTCTTATGTGAAACTTGGGTATTAAACTAGCAAACCGAAGAAGATCTAAGAAGAAAAGAGAAAGAGGCGGCTCCTAGGATTTTGGCATTGGAACTAGAGAAAAAAGAGAAGAGAGTTAGGAAGAAAAGCATAATTATATTCCACACATGTAAATGTTACAGTAACTGAATTTATATATCCTAGTGTTCCTACATGAATCCTAATAATTCCTAGCTCAAAAATTTTTCTAGGCTAACCTAATACATGAAAGCACTCACCCAAATTCACGTATACCCATGATTTTACATGCTCTCATCCTGTGGGTCTAAATTCGATCCATGCATGAATTAGTCCCTTTAAGACCTCTTAAATCAGGCCTTAAAATCTCTTGGATCAAACCCAATCCAAGCCCAAATAAAAAATCTTATGTAGATCTGTCTGCCATGTTTGAGTCGACTCAATGAAGGTTTAGGTCAACTCGACTACATATCATGCCATAGATTTTTTAGCACTATTTTCTATCTATTTGAGAGAGCTGCTTGATCTCAGTCTGAGTCAGCTCAGTCTTAATCCAAGCTGACTCGATCTGCATCCGAGCCAGCTCCATCTATATGCCAACCCCTTTTTTTGGCTAATACTTCTCTTGGCTCTAGTTCTTTGCTCCATGTTTTATCTCTAAGTCTCTAGAATACCAACCAACCTCTTCAAATTTTTTACACCTGAACCTCAAGCCTATGAAGAGCTATATACCACCTCCATCCTAGGACCATTCCTATCCTAGTCCTAGGACCATACATATCCTAGTATCTTCAGCACCAATTTTCTAACTTCTTTTATGGCCTCCCAAGGCTTGGGAGCACCACACCAATATTTACACTTGGCAATTGCTCCTTCAAAGTCTCATGATTTTTTTCACTCTGCTCACATAGACGAATGCCAATCCATTACTGTCAATCCTGAGACATTGCAATGGATTACTTTCATAGACCTACAAAATAATGGATAAAGATTGAAGGCTCACCAAATTGGTCAGACCCTCAAATGCTTGAGTCAGTAAAGATTTTATGGATAAAAAATGAAGGAGAAAGAAAGAACGGAGAATAGAGGGATCGAGAATAGATAGAGGGATAGTGTCTCTCCTAGATAAGATAATGTTTCATTTTTTGGATAACTGTTTAGGCCTATTCATAGCTAAAATATGAATCTTACAGGACCGCATCCTAACAAACTCAAAGTCATGCTGCAACATATTGCTAATATTGTGTGACAACCTTGGAAACATGTCACAATAATTTGGCAAGTGGCAAGACTATGTATGCCTTTGAGATGGTGGAAGCTAAACTACTTCTTCTTCGAGAAGGCTCTACTTGATACAAGTCAAGAGTCAAGGTTACAAAATTGAGCTAGGAGATCGATCTTGGGGTCAAATGTTTCTATTCTGCTTGGCCGACGCTCTATGTCTAACTAAGGAGACTAAGTCGAGATGCTTCAGAGGGACCTTGGATGCATACAGACCATAACATGGCATGCATGCTATAAAAATCCTTATAAACCACATCACACTGATTATTAATTATCACAATATAATTGATTATAAGGATTTTTATAGATACATTTGACCTTTCATAAATGCATCACCATATCCTAGGGTACAACATAAAATTCCAAGAGACCATGTAGAAAGCTAAAAGATATGACTACTTGGAACTTCAAGAGACATTCATGAACTTTACCGAAAATATGCTCCAAAATATAGAATATGTATATCATGTCTTTACATATTGATTTAACAATTTTTCTAGACTTTCTCTTCACAAAGTATGAGGTATGTCACCTTCTTTTACTAAGGATCAAAGAACCAATCTCATATCGCTTTAGGAAATGATTCTATATATTTATTATATTTAATGTGACTCTTAAGATACGCTTAGTACCTTAAATTTGAAATTTACCCTTATACAATGTTACCCCAAAATGTAATATAACAAAGTCAAGTTTAACTATTTAATAGGGAACATGATTTTAATTTAATAACCATCTTATTGACACCCAAAGTTCACATCTTGGATAGATAACACCATTCTTACTTTTAGTGCATGCATGCGCAAATATACACATCATTATGTTTTTTCCTTTTTATATATATTTTTTGTATAGTTTGACTATATTTGGGGCAAGAATGATCCTAGATTATTTGATATGCAATTTTTGGTAAAAAGGAATTAAATGAGATTTAAATAAATAGAGTGTCAGTTGTATCATATGATCTTAATGTTGTGATATGTTAATTTATTGATATATGGTAAATTTAAAAAATCATGATTTACTAATTGATACTTAACTAGCAAAATCACATAAAAGTTATATGAGTAATGAAGGTATCTACTTGCAAAAAGCATAGAGAAAGGTGCTATTTTATGGTAGACAATAATTTATGGGGCCATATTATGCTAGAACCGTTAAGGTAATTGACAACCGGTCACTTGTTTAAGTTCATTTCTATACTTTCCAATACATCACCATGTTTTATCTCTTTTTTCTTTTTCTATAATTTCTTTCTATTTTTTTGTCATATGTTCCTATAACTTGTAGCTCTGATACACAATATATAGAAATCATATTACAAGAAAATATACATATGTATGTACATACATAGATATTTCAGTGTATATATGTATGTATGTATGTATCTTTTATGTTTTTTTTTTAGCAATGTATTGTGTGTCCATGTTTGTCATAAGTTCTTACATTTCAATGAAACATATCACTATTTGTAGTCTTGGGCTTACAAGATGAATATATACATACAGTGGAGAACTATATGCTATTTTGATTATAGTTACTTGGTACATATTGACACTTATGATTTAACTGCATGCAGAAATATGATTGGGGTAAAAAAATCTATGTGAGAGAGAGCCTAAGGTTCAAATGGAGGCTCTATACAAGGGCTCAAGTTGTGCGGTTTTTGTGGTTGTGCATTGAGACGTGATCAAGATACAACAGAAGTAAAGGGAAAACATACTAAATTTCTTACAGTCCATGGACTTGGTAAATGCGTTTTACTATTTGCGACTTCAACGTATTGCCTCTTTCCTTCCACAAAAAATGGAGTATTTTCACCATCCAATGAAATTGTCATTAGCCTTTGCTATGTTGGTGTATCTTCCCTTGCACACAAACCTCTATAACAGTTTATGCAAGTTCGGATATCAATTGCATAAATTCATGCAAATCTCCTCCTGACCCATAATTTTAGTACCATCCACTTCGAGTGAACATATCCAATTCTTTCTTCTTCGAGCACTAGAAGACTTATGGAGGAAAGAAGTAATTTTATCCCCTTCCCATAGCCATTGGATCGTAGCACTTGGTCCCAACGAATGTCCTCTTTGAATAAGAGGGATTCTAGCCCTTTTTAGCAGGACATATTTCCTTCCTTCCGGCCCCAGTTATGTTCCTAGACTCCTTCAAAACATCCAACTCCTCTATTCTTAAAAGAGCCTTCTTTGTTTCCAATGAAATTATCAGCATTCTATTTACTTGATTTCATTCAGCTTAAAGACCAAGCGGCTTAATGGTCCTTCTGAGCAGGGAAACTATTCCACCGGGCTTCGAACAAATCCTTGAAATTAGGGTAGTTCATCTAGATCTTCTCAAATCTAAATATATAGCTTAAAGTAAGCCCTGGCCGAAGGGTCTAGCAAGATACAAGAAATGAATTCTATATAACCTTTCAAAGCTGGGAATTTCCATGCCATTGGACCAAGTAAAAATCTCCCACCGATTCAAGTCTCCATCACTCTGAATTCTCTCATAAACTTGATAAAATGCTTGCTAACCTTGAACCTTTTCCCACCCCTCTTCGATCATCCAGCCATCTAGTAGCACTGACGCTATCAACTACCAGCCAAGGGTCCCGGGAAACCCCTCTTAGCTCTCCCAGAAGAAGAAGGCCAAAGTTTTTTTCCTTCCTCTTCAGTAATTTCTTCAAATTTCATATCGTAAAAGCTCTCGTTTCATCAAAAATAAAAAGGAAAAAAGAGCTTTCTTCTTTCCAAGACCAAGTTTGTACAAGAGAATATCAATGTTGAGCACTCATCTCTACAAAGTGTGAAAAATTGAAGTACTTAATGGAATTTACTACGGGCATAACAAAAGAAGAATTAATGAAAAATAGAAGATAAAAAACACTGCCATGACGTATTGGCGTTGAGAAGTTTGGGTGTCGGCACCGGAAGGTGTGCCGGCCATCGACCGGCATGGCGCATGCCAGGTGCCTCGCACTTGACATGCCATGTCAAAATATGATTTTATAAAATAATTATATATTTTACCAAAATATTTCAGAAAATTAATAGATAACACTACCCCATGTCTGGTTCTAATATGCTGGTGGACATTCCTGCCCGGCATGAACTCTGAGCCATGGCCTTTTTCTAAAATTTATTTCATCTATTTTAATTTTTTTAGCATCCACCAGTAATTAACAGTCCTAGCTAGCCTACTTCTAATGTCACTTCTTTTGGAATATATCTTCGTGCGGTATTCAGTCCTGGCCTTCAGGAAACTGCATGCGGAACGAAACCTTTTACCATTTGATATGTTTATAGAAACACCAAGTTTGGCTGGCTAAGCAGCTACTTCAACATCACTCTACAAGAAAACAACCTGAGCTTCTAGCTAGTCTCCAGGTTTCAGGTTTTGCTGAAAGGTTACTGTAGTAATTAACAAGTAGTCCTGCTTTCTTTTCGTAGGGTGATCTTTGTCTGCTTTTAACGGATCTAGGGGGGATCCAGAGAATCTTTCTAGTGTCATACGTGGGCCCCTATTCTGGCAGTATATTCATTACATTGCCTCCACTAATCCAGCTCCTTTGAGCTTCCTTACACAGGTTCTACAAATTTAAAACTATGATTTGAAGTTGTAGAAGCAAATCTTTAACCCGGCGTTTTACATTAATAGTTTTCTTCTCTTTTATCTTATCTATCCATTTAAACGACTCCATCAACATAGTTTACATATATAGCTCAGTCCCTAAGTAGACGCAGAGTTTTCTTTTCTTTTTTTTCTTTTCTTTTCTTTTCTTTTCTTTTTTGATTGAAAGGGTGGTAAGTAGACGCAGAGTTAACGAGAGATTAGATCTTCTGAACCAAAATTTGGTGGATGTTTTAAGAAAAGGATACTGTGAGGATTAGGCGGTAGACAGACTTGCTTTTTTGCAGTGATTTTGTCTGCTTCTATAGTTTGAGAGATATCTTGTAACAATGAGTGGTCCAAGAACAAGATGTTTCCGGGTGCTTTGGAGTTGCCACCCTGAGGATGTTGTAACCTTTTGGTATATAGATTTTTTTTTTTTTTTAACGAGTCATTCAATAAAATGGTTGCCCCATTTTTTGAATCCCTTCCTTTAGTGGACCACATAAACCCCATATATGGATGAGATGCAAGACTTGCACTTGCACCCATACATTGGCGGAATGGCTTTTTTTTTCCCTTTTTTCTTTTCTTGATGCAAAGGCGGAATGGCTGTTGCTAGATTAGGTCTAATATGACGTGGATGAAATATTGGAAATTAACTTCCATGAAGTCGGATTCATAATCCACGCTAGTAGAATAATAGAGGCTCTAGCGAATCCGTGGCCAAGTCACTGTCACGGATCTGGTTAGCATCTCAGAATCTAGGACAATCAAGAATACGCTTGGTGATTATCTTAAGAAGAAAAACGTGATTCAAATAAAATAAAATAAAAAGGATAATCCTTTAGATAGTCAACTTTCTATATTGATTCCATTTGGAATCGGATGGAAAGATTTGGAAAGAGGAGAAACGAAATAGAGAAGATAATATGCTTATCATCTAACGAAAAAGAACCATGGTCAGAGGGGCAAACTAAGGTAAAAGTTATCACAGCAATGCAGGCATCAATGATGTGTTGAAGATGAGCATGATAATAATAGTCATGTGATGGAGGCGTTGATAATAATTATAATGGCAGCAATAGCAATAGTGATGATGGAGGTGCCAATGATATAGTAGAAGTGTGGTAATGGTAGCAATAGTCTGATAAGGATGAGAGCTGTACAATGGCGGCGAGAGTAATATGGTGGTAGCAATAATAATGGCGATGGCGATTGTGGTGCTGGCAAAATACTCGTAATGGTGATGGAGACAATATTGATTGTGGTAGTAAAAGTTTCTCATTTCTAAACTATGAATCCTTTATTTTACTTTTCTAAAAATAATAAAAATAATTTTTAAAAATAAAAATAATAGTTTCAAACATAATTTTGTTCTCAGTTATGTAATTTTATTTTTTTAAATAAAAATAAAATAAAAATGTACGCGTGCCAAACAAGTTCTAAAGCCTGGTTCCTTAAAAAGTCTTTAGAAAGCTCTAAAGCTCTAAAACAGTATCCAATGCCGGCAAGACCAAATTATAGCGGGGAGAGAGAGAGAGAGAGAGAGAGAGAGAGAGAGAGAGAGAGAGAGAGAGAGAGTTTTCCTTTTTTTTTAGCTTGTGCATCCAAAATTATATATAGACATTTTTATCTTCTCTTGGCTCCCTTTTGTATCCAAATAATAGACGCTCAAAAGATTTGAATTGATTGGCTAATCTAAGGTTCCATGATTACCTAGGAATTGCCTCTTCTTTCTCTAATGAAATTGAAACCCTTAGAAAATGACTTAGTTTCCTTTTATTAGTTTGTTTTAATCCAGTGATTTAACAATTAACATTTTATTTCTTTCTGCAAAGTTCAGGCTATAGCTGAGGGGAAGGCGTATTGATTGTTGGATCAAAACTTGTCATCACACCCTGGCCATGTAATAATAGCATGGTTTAAAAATAAATTGTTCTTGACATCCCCCAACAAACAAATTATTTATATGCATAAGAGAAAAAAAAGATAACAACTATTATAACACATTATTTATCGTAATAATGCTCCATTATAACATAAATTACAACTGTTTTTGTTATTTCTTTAAATCAGCATGCTACTTTTGAGACAAATAGCAGCCATTACGACATCTTATGACAGCTGATAATGGTTTCTGTCATGAAACCCAATGACTCGCACACGACCACGCCGAAGGCAACTGTTTGCAGTCCACAGCGCTTCGAAGAACCAGGCCTTCTTTTAATAGACATATCCTATGACCATACAGTGCCTGGATATCAGAATAGTACCTCAGATGGACCACAGATTTTATAATTAACAGCTCAAAATACACCAAGTTCTCCCCAGTCACAGTCGTCAGGAGTGGGCACAACAAATGCAGGTGGCCCAATGTGGCTCAGGGCTCCAGTTTTCACACCTGCCTGTTTTGGGTTTCAGCTCATACTTTGTGCCAACTATGTTTCACAAAGCAAGCATCAGTAACATGCCAAAGTTCTCGATTCAACTGATGCTTTGTTATACTACAGAGCATCACCACAATCGACCAAGTTTCCAAAGGCACGCAACACCAAGGAAGCAAATGGGCCGTGGATTGGATCTTGTGTCCACCACAGCCAGCAGCAGATAAGCAGGGCATGGCCCCGCACTAGTTCAACCCACTCAACATCTAGCAACCTGGTCAATGGATTCTAGCTTGTAAGAGTCTTCTAATGTACGGCACAAAAAGAGAGAAACTTTGGGTGTTCAAATCCAAGCAGAAGTATCCCGTGTGGTCCTTGGGATCAGCTTTCCAGTGCCTCATCAAGGCAGTAACGTAGCAAGTTCTGGATATAGCTGATGCTTTATGAAACTAAAGGGCAACACCGGTCCACCAACAAAGTTTCAAACAGCATGCAACATTGAGAAGAAAATAGGCAATGGATTAGATTGATTTGATCTAGTGTCGAGACATAGCCCCACACAAGTTCCAGCCACCTTACATGAAGCTACCTGGTAAATGCATTCCAACATCTAGGAGCCTTTCAATGCACGGCACAGAAGGAGAGAAACTTTAGCTGCTCAAATCCAAGCAGAAGCATCCAAACTGGTCGTTGTCATCAGCTTTCTAGTGACTCATAATTAATCTGGGCTACCTCAAAGTGAGACCGCCTCTCCTTCTGCAACAGCAAAATGGAGGAGATAACATGGGGTTTGGATGGGAATCCCATCAGATCAAGCAACTCTCAAGGAAACAAAACACTTCAGCATTTTACAACCATAAGTCAGTAAGACCTGCGTACCTTCGAACGTCCACCTCTGGAAAGTGTTTTTCCCAATGGTTGTACCACCAAGAAGGCCCTCTGCGTAGCTGCATTATTAAGTGGAGAATTTACCCGCTACTAAACATGATCCATCTCCATCAAGCTCCAATGACAGAGAACAGTTCTCTAATATCACCGCCCTTAGCGCCAACAAGGGAATTTTTAATTAAAAAATACTAGAATTGCCTCTGATTCTCGCATATGATAGGTATACTTCTTGGAATAACTCTTAGACCTACCAAACAATACTTAAAGGAGGAATTACCAAGACATAATTATGCAGTCAAACTTGCGTATAACCCGAATAACTGTCTCAAGGAGGACATATCGTAAACTATTCCTTTAAATAAAAACGTATTTTAACCTACTTTTATTTTTTATGGAAAAAAACTCGAGAGTTATTCACAAAAAAAAAGTACCTTTTGCAATTTAAAAGTCGGAAAAAAAAAAAAAAAAAAAAAAAAAAAAGAGGTTATAACGCATTGCACAACTATTCTCACATACTTCACTTTTACTATTTCCATTTTCCTTGTATCCAAATTAAACGCAGTCTACGGATATTAAACATTCCAAGACAATGTAGCATCGAAACAGTAACTATGAAGATCTACATTCATAAAGATTGTATATTTTAACAGACCCTCCCAAGAGACGATAGATATAATTGCACAAGTCTGCAACAAAAAAGAAAGATCCAGCTTATATACCAGCCAAAGATAAATCCAATATCTTTAAAGCCAGCGGCAAACTGCCAGCCAGACAGCCATGACAGAAGGAAGACAAGCGGCAGGGTTGGCCAACAGCAGACTCGCCGCTTGAAGATGTACAGCCAGCCATCTGTCTTCGTACCATTCTTTCAATAGCAGGATTCATCGCAGCTGAGAAATATCAAGCATGACAGCAGCAAAAGCACGACGCAGCTATTAATTCAACAGTCAACTCTGCTAACTCTTCTCCAGCACATGGACAAAGAAGTACTCCCCAAGCCATTCCAATGAGACATTAGCTTCCCTCCAATCACCGGTCATCAACTGTGATACCTAATACCTGCTGAAAGAGAAATAATTTAAATGAACAAAATACAGACCAAATTCATGATGCAAAACTTATATCATTTGACACTCGATCTTCAAAATTTTTTTTAAAAAAAAAAAATTAATAGAGAACTCAATCAAATCCAATAATATCTAGGTAAAGCCAGGCTGTGAACAATTTGTATGGCCTAGGTGGGTGCATAAATGTTTAGACAGCCATCTAGGAAAAAGTAGAATAGGTAACTTTCGTTTGAAACCACAGAAAGATAGAATGTGATAAGACAAGCAGAAGATGGAGGAAAATGATTCAAAGTAACTTACGCCATACATTTTCCTGAGAAATCATGTTTTGTAATGTTTTAAGCTGCATCAGAAAAAATCCCCACTACCTTTTTGTTCTTCCTCATAGGTTGGATATACCATATAGCATGCTTTGCCTGAAAGGATGACATTATTCTCTCTAATAATTCATGGATGCAAAAATATAAAGATCTAACATAGCCAAAAGTGTCAAAATTAACCTTCACCTCCAGGAGATTTTGTTAACAGCTTTAAGATCGAAGGGTAAAAAAGAATCTTGGGGCATAGCATCAACAAAATTTCTTATGCAAGGAAGCTAATCTCCAATGATGATTCTAGGTCACTATTCTTCTCACTAATTAACTCATGCGTGATGATATGACTGGACTCTGCATGCCTACTTCCACATAAAAAAAGCTGGTATTTATATATTTGTTTTTAGCCAGGTGTTTTTTTGTATGTGGCTTTTCCTTTCATCAATAGAAAAAGGAAAGCATCTTGAGTCTGCAAAATGACAATCAATTATTGTTTACAAGATCATTGAATACCTCTAAAGTCAACGTTTCATCATTTCCTCTTCCTTCTCTTACTGTGCCTTCCATCACTTTCAGAGCTTGGTTCCGACTCCGACTCAGAACCAGATTCAGAGCCAGAGCTGCTTGAACTCAACTCTTCAGAACTTTCAGATTCTTCATCTGAATCCAACACAGATTTCTGCTGCTGCATTATGAGGCGAGGCATACTTTTCAAATATTCTCTCAAGTTCTCCGTAATGCCACCTAGTCCGATTGATGTAAAAAAGTTGATGGAAAATCTTGTATTTTTTGGATTATCCTTGGGGAAAATAGACTCAAATGAATCTTGCATGGTCGGATCGTTTAGACGTTCATTAAGCAAACGTATGCCAAGATGCTCTGACAGTTCCTGCATTAAAATTACATGTTATTTTAAATTTAGAGGCATGAATAAGATAATTAAGAAATAAAATTCCAAACACTGGATATATACCTGGAAGAGAATTTTTATAAAAATTCGTGAAGATGAAGTTGTGTCCTCCTCCGTCAAGCGTATATATGCTAGAACATGCCAAGGGAGTGCATCAGTTCCAAGTAAATGAGCGAAGAACTTAGCCACATTACGTAGTTTATTAGTTTCCAGTCGATGTATCATGGAATACTGCTGCACAAAGCATTTCTCAAAGTTTTCCTGGTGGACTTTATTGATCATGCAAAACCGCTGTCCTAGAAGCCCATAATAACGAAGATACGTCCTCTCCTGGCTACAGCACTCAAGCAGCATGATGCATAATTCCATCTGTAATGCAAACAAAAGAACAGTGGACGAGTAAATATGGAGGTGCAAGTTTGATAATTCATTTCATTATTTTGGAAAAGAAAACCAAATATTTGATGGAAATACGGAAGAAACAATTAAAATGCATGCAAATAACAAGGCAAAAGGTATCTCTCAAAAAAGTCTCTCAAAAAACAAAGTGAAAAATATAGAAACAAGCCAGATCAGACTCATAATAGTAATCATTTAACATAAATCATATTTTTATAGGTTTCTATGAATTAAAAATGCATGATCATTTTTGCCTACTACAGATCCCATACTGTGGCTCATGGACTGAAAATCTAGAACCCAATTTAGTTGACCTAATACTTGTTTGAATATGATCGCTGCATGGTTCCTCCTCTGAATGAAATTCTATGCTGTCCATAGAAACCAAATCTTCATCCATATCCCATGTGCCTAGATCAATCAAAAATTAGAAACCTTTTAGAGCATTTGTCCAAATTCCTATTGATGATAACTCTATTAATACTGGCATTTTTCATATCCTTTTCATGATCCTCGCAAGATCAGCTAAGCTCCTCATCCTTTCCGACCCTTAGACAAGTCCGAACCCACACTTGTCAATGCTCCATCTAGTTACTGGGCAGTATATAATCTCAAAGGTCAACCTTCTTAATTTACACACCCTAGCACTTCCATGCCAACCTAAGAATTTTCATCTAATGCAAACATGATGCAGGCAGTGAGCCCAGTGGTATAAAAAGAAGATAAAAAAGGGGACAGCGTAAACTAAAAGGAAGGAGAATATAGTTTATGGAATTTACCAAAAAAAATCAAGATAGATTAGATAAATCCATCTTGGAAATAAGAATGAAATTTTTGTCTCAACCAATAGAAAGTTTAGCACAATTTTGCCACCAGAGGTATGCTGCCTAGAGAAAAACAAACACCATAATAATTCATCACAGCTTTAAAGCATAAGGTGCAGTTGCTTGCTTTAGATTCAGTGTTGACTAATCACACCCCAAAATGGATGCATGCAAGCCATTAGCCCTAGAAATCTGTTAATGTTACTTCATATGTTGAAAAGATGTATATGAGCAATTAGCATATAAGGCTTCTATATGTTAACCCATTTATCCATATGCTGTTCGTGCATGTGTGTAAGCCTCCCAAAATATATAAAATAGCACTTGTTGCTTGATTACATGCTCAAATATTTACTTGTCAATCTACATTATACTGTGAAATAGAATGTGTAGTATGTTAGAAGGTTACTAGCACACTGAGTGGGTGCATGCTTCATACGAGCTGCATAGAAACGAGTATTGGTTCAGATCCACTTGTGTCACAGTGATTCACGAAAACATACCATCATTACAGCACAAAACATAGTCTACTAAACAAAATTTACAGTTATGGATTGTTTTCACATCCTATAATTATATTTTAATTTCCCATAAGGAATTCACTACTAATCAGGGTTTAAAATAACAGTGTTCTAACTGATAACTGTTTCGGCCAACCCCTTATTACATTACTAAGGTAAAAAACAAGGAAAATTATAATTGCTGTTATTTTCTGTATATTTCCTGTTATAATACAAATAATGACTGTTATTTTTCACTTGCACCTTCTTTTAGGTAAAAAATATTTTGAACACTTAAATCTTTTGCCTTAAAATTGCCACCACCTCAACCCCTCAACACCCCCCCCCCCCCCCAACCACCCCACCCCCAACAAAAAAAAGGTGATTGTATAGTCCCCCAAAAAGAAACCACCTATGTCGCGTCCCTAACCCCAGATTCATATATCAAGGATGCGAGCAGCTGCCGTATACTTGTAGGGAATGTCCCTATAGGCATACAAGGCATTCTACCTATCTATAAATTTAATATAATCTAGAAATTATGCAATTCATAAACAAGAGATTGTAAATATCAGAGTAACTAAACTACTAACTCAAAATATATGACAAACACCATTCCAAGCCATACCACAGAACTGTTCTCCTAAGTTTTACGATCCAAAACTTCTAGCATTTAAGTTGTTTATACATTATCCAGGAACACCAAGATATACAAAAACTAATCAAGCCAGTTCTACCATCCACAAGAATGGCCTTGCCTCTAATACTCTCTAAAATGCCGATATCAGACTAATCTCCAGTTCCTGGATCTGAAACAATATGTGAAGATTATGAGCTTCAAAACTCAACAAGTAACCAAAACATAATCAAAGGATTAAGCGAGAATAATATGATTAAAGTAATTTTTAAAGCTTCAATATACTGTAAAAAGGACCAAAATCAAAACTTGCATATGCTCTATGGCACTTCAGAAATCCAAAATCAAAACCAAAGTGGTTATACAAAAGTTTTCAAGAGTATCTTGGGATTGCATATTTCAAAAGTATTCTATGAACTCATCAATTTATACAACTACGGCCACACATAATGCATGTGACAGGCCTAAAATACCATATTTAACCCCTACAAAGTAGATCCAAAGTACCGCATTTAACCCCCATAGAATAAGTCCAAAATCTTATATTCAGGGGATGC
Organism: Cocos nucifera; assembly: GCA_006176705.1. NCBI lineage: Eukaryota > Viridiplantae > Streptophyta > Magnoliopsida > Arecales > Arecaceae > Cocos > Cocos nucifera. Next base: position 361,044 of record QRFJ01002747.1, read on the forward strand.
TTGGTTGGGGGGAGTAGGAGTCCGGAATCAGAATGGGAATGGATGACTCCCATTCCAACCACTTGATTGGGGGGAGTCCCATTCCGATTCCGATTCCAATTTTGGGATGGAATGGGAATGGCCCAATCTATCTAAAACTCAATCCCCATTCTCCCATATGGATTCAAATTTTCATTCTGATTCCGATTCTGATTCCGATCATGAACCAAACACTTCAAGGGGTGCTTGGTTCGTGATCAAAATCAAAATCGGAATGAGAATAAGAATGGATTGGAATCGAAATCAGAATGGCCTAATCCTTTGAAGTATTTGGTTCATGATCGAAATCGGAATCAGAATGAAAATTTGAATCCATAGGAAAGAGTGAGGATTGAGTTTTAGGTAAATTGGGTCATTCCCATTCCACCCTAGAATCGAAATTGGAATGGGACTCCCAACCAAGCGGTTGGAATGGGAGTCATCCATTTTCATTCCAATTCCGGACCCACCCACCCCCCAAAAACAAGCACCCCCTCAGAGGATTAGGCTATTCCGATTTCAATTCCAATCCATTCCGATCGCGAATCAAGCACCCCCTTAACCTCTATGGAGTAGGTTCAAAGTACTGAATTTAACCCCTGCGGAGTAAGTCCAAAGTACTGTATTTAACCCCTATAGAGTAAATCCAAAATAGCAAATTCTAGAACAATCGATACCAAATGCCAACATATAACTACCATTTGGCAGGGTCCAAAATATAGGTAGACTAAGAGTTTAAATACTTATACACAATTTCAATTTATGCACTCCCCATCGTCCTATATGTATATTTGTAATATACAATGTATAGTCTATAATGGTAAGTAATTATCAAAGTTCCAACAGTTAATATGCAAACACAAATTTTCAATTGATACATTTGCATTTATCCACATACAGATTCTACACATAAGTTTCCAAAGTTCAACTAATTTGAAATCATTGTAACCAAGTCATATTATCAAACTGCAAGTGTATAATGAATACTCAAAAGCTCAAAATACAATAGATTCACGCTTCATGCTTGGTACAAATTTAATATTATATCAAAACAAATAATGCAATTTTCAGAATATTTGAGAAGAATTAATGTAAAATATATTCCCAAACTGTATTCATTCATTAGTTTGTATAATTTCTTTAATTAGGTAGAGGTTACTTACCTTGCAATTACCCACAAACATATTATCCAAATGCTTCATTCAGACTCCAAATCTAATAATCCCAAAACACATATATATATCTGAAATCAGTGCCATGCTATTGTTTTATAAATTTATAAAATTCTTTAAAAACTCTAAAATTTTAGTTTCTAGCTAGCTGTCATTTCCTGCACATTAGTCCCATTCCATGATTTATTTAACTAACAACCTCCAAAAACTCCTAAATTTTGCAGATTGCTTGATCAATAAGTTGATAGTCTCCAATTAAAATTTTAGAACAAAATATCTAACCATCAAGGAGTTAAAAACTCCCATATTAAAACAGAACAGAATTTATCTGCCCTAAGAATAACATCAAGTTTGCATAATATTCCTATTCCATCATCTAAGATTTCAATATCTATCATCTAGTACCTTAACTTATTCAAGATCAGACCTAAGATCTGAAAAATCGAATTCAAAGAAAGAGTTCTGAGTCTTACCGGAGTTAAGAGAGAAAAGAAGGGACGATGACTAGCACGAAGGGAGAGAAAAGAACAACAATAGGAAGAAGAAGAATAAGAAGAAAAGGAGTGGGAGAAAGACCGTAAGTGGGGAGAAAGAGTGATGGGAAGGGAGAGAGAGTGCATGAGGGGCGAGAGAGAGCAATGGGAGGGCGTGCGTTATCGCACAAAGAAGGAGAGAGGTGAGTGGCTGGGGTTTTACACAGAATAGGATATTTGTCCCCTATTTTGGCTCAAGAAAAGGATAGGCACCGCCTTAACAGGCAGGCCCAAGCTTAGTTAGGCTGGCTAGGTCGGGTTAGTATCTTACATCCTCCCCCCTTAATTAAATTTTGTCCTCAAAATTTACATATCTAAGTTTGTGATAAGCTAAGAGTATCTCTCCTTCACCTCATTCTCTAACTTCCAAGTAGCTTCTCTTTCAGTATCATTACTTCATTGCACTGTGACATAAAAAATAGTATAATATCTCAAAACTTGATCCTTTCTATCTACTATTTGTATTAGATGCGCGTCATATGCCAATTTTTCTCTAAGCTACAAAGGTCTATACTCGACAATATGGCTAGAATCTAATATATATTTTCTTAGCATGGATACATGGAACACACTATGGATTCCAGCAAAGGCAGACGGTAATACGAGTCTATGAGGTATATCTCCAACTTTCTCCAATATTTCAAAAGGACCCATAAATTAAGGACTCAATTTATCTTGAATACCGAATCTCATGATACTCTTATAGGTGATATCTTTAAGAATACATGTTCATCTACTCAAAACTATGACTTCTGCCTACACACAACATATATCTTATTTCTAGAGAAGTCCCTAGTGATCATAACCTAGGCTCTAATACCACTTTAACTATCATGCCCCCAATCCCAGATTCATATATCGAAGATGTGAGCAGCCACCATATACTTACAGGAAATTGTCCTTATAGGCATACAAGACATTCTATCCATCTATGAATTTAATATAATCTAGAATTATACAATTTATATGTGGCAGATTGTAAATATCATAGTAACTTATTTATTAACTCAAACGATCACATAAATTGCAAACATCATCACAAGCCAAACCATAGAATTTGCTGTGAGACCCGAACCTGGCCTAGTCAGCCCAACTAAGCCCGGGCCCACCTATTAAGGCAATGTCCATCCTTATCTTGAGCCAAAATAGGGAACAAATCCCTTGTTTTGCCTAAAACCCCAACCCGAGCCCCTCCACTCACATCTCTCCCTCTTCGTGCAACAACCCACGCCCTCCCATCGCTCTTCTCTCTTCTCATCACTCTCTCCCGCCCCTCATGTGCTCTCTCTCCCTTCCCGTCGCTCTCTTTCTCCCCATGCATGGTCTTCCTCCCACTCTTTTTCTTCCTCTTCTTCCCTTTCTTCTTCTTATTCTTCTTCTTCGTCCTATGCTTCTTTTTTTCTCTCCCTTCATGCTAGTTGCCATCTCTTGTCCTCTCCCTCAACTCTAGTAAAACTCAAACTCCTCCTTTGAATTTAATTTCTTAGATCTTAGGTCTGATGTTGACTAGGTTAAGGTAATAGATGACATAGTTTCTAAAATCTTAGAAGATGGGATAGAAATATTATGCAAACTTGATGTTATTCTTAGAGCGGATAAATTCTGCCCTATTTTAATCCAGGAATTTTAACTCCTTAAAGGCTAGGTATCTGAAATTTTAATTGGGGATTGTCAACTCATTGATCAAGCAATCTGCAATATTTGAAAATTTTTTGAGATTGTTAGCTAAGATAAATAAATCATGGAATGGGACTGATGTGCAAGAAATGACACTTAGCTAGAAACTAAAATTTTAGAGTTTTTAAAGAATTTTATAGATTATTATAAAATAATAGCACGGCACTAATTTCAGATACATGCATGTTTTGGGATTATTAGGTTCGGAGGAGTCCAAATGAAGCATTTGGATAATCTGTTTATGGGTAATTGCAAGGTAAGTAACCTCCACCTAATTAAAGAAATTATACAAAATAATGAATGAATACAATTTTGAAATGTATTTTAAATTAATTCTTATCAAATATTCTGAAAATTGCATTATTTGTTTTGATATAATATTAAATTTGGACCAACTATATTGTATTTTGAGCTTTTGAGCATTCATTATACACTTGCAATTTGATTATAAGACTCGGTTAGAATGATTTCAAATTAATTTTTTATCAAATATTCTGAAAATTGCATTATGATATAACATTAAATTTGGACCAAGTCTATTGTATTTTGAGCTTCTAAGTATTCATTATACACTTGCAATTTGATAATAAGACTTGGTTAGAATGATTTCAAATTCATTGAACTTTGGAAACTTATATGTAGAATCTGTATGTGGATAAATGCAAATGTATCAATTGAAAAACTATGTTTGCATACTAACTGTCGGAACTTTGATAATTACTTACCATTATAGACTATACATTATATATTAAGAACAGACATATAGGACGATGGGGAGTAAATAAATTGAAATTGTATATACGTATTTAAACTCTTAGTCTACCTATGTTTTGGACCCTGCCAGTATCAATTGTTCCGACACTTGCTACTTTGGATCTACTATGCAAGGGTTAAATGCGGTACTTTGAATATACTCCACAGTGGTTAAATACAGTACTCATGGGAGTTAAATGCAGTATTTTGGACTTTATCACAGGGATGATATGTGGCCATAGTTGTATAAACTGATGAGCTCATAAAATACTTTTGAAATATATAATCCTACGATACACTTGGAAACTTTGGTTGGATTTTTGAACTGTCCTAGAGCATATGCAAGTTTTGATTTGGAAAGAGATGTTTATTTACAGTATATTGAAGCTTTAAAAATTACTTTAATCATAAAAGTATGATATTATTTAACCGGTTAATCTAGCATTCATATTTGTTATTCTCACTTAATCTTTTGATTATGTTTTGGTTACTTGCTAAGTTGTGAAGCTCATAATCTTTACATATTGTTTCAAATCCTGGAACCAAAGAGTAATCTGATATCGGCATTTTGGGGAGTATTAGAGGCAAGGCCAATCTTGTGGATACTAGAACTGGTTTGATTAGTTTATGTATATCCTAAACAATTTAAACACTAAAAGTTTTGGATTGTAGAACTTAGGAAAAGAGTTTTATGTTATGGCTTGTGGTGGTGTTTGCAATATGTATGATCTTTTGAGTTAATAGTTTAGTTACTCTAATATTTATAATCTCCTGTAATATGAATTGTATAATTTTCATGTTATATTAAATTCACAGATAGGTAGAATGCCTTGTATGTCTATAAAGACAATTCCCGGCTGCTCACATCCTCAATATATGAATCTAGGATCGAGGGTGTGACAATCTATCTGATAAAAAGTGAAGGGAAGGATAACGCCATTATTGTTCCTATTATTTCCCATTATGACACCATTATATAAGCCATCATGCAGTGATTATTTTACTATTAAAATTTGCAAGTTGCTTTTTGAGACAAATAAAGACCATTATAACTGTTATAATAGTCAAAAATAGTTTTGGTGGTAGTCCGTTATATGCAGGATAATGCATTATTTAAAACCTTCCTATTAATCTCTAATTACAAATGCTGGAGCTAATAGTCAAGATCAATAAGTTTTCACAATAAAAATTCTTGTCTCTGTTTTAGTCTCTTAGATTATTTTATCCTATGTTACGTTAGTTCCTTGGACTGATTTCTTTACATAACTGTGATATACAGGTCCATGATGTGTTTGTCAGGAAAAGAATGCATGTTTCATTTGACTTAAAACACTACAGATAAGAGTCAAAGTTCTAGTCTGAATATCCAAAAGGTTTATTCTTCCTGTAAGAGGGAAAATAGAAGTAGCACAAGAAACAGAGGGAAAGCAAACAGAATTGGTTTAAAAGCTGCAGTTGTATCCTTGTATGAAGCAACACCAAGAGAAATGCAATGATCAAAGTTTAGCTTCCACCCTCAAATTTATAGTCTTCATCAATATCTCTACAACTTTAAAGAGAATATTTTTGTTGTCCTACGAAGCAGTTACTGCTGTTCTGACTTCTTTAAAGGTGGCAGCTTGAGTAAATCTTCCCTTTATAATCTCAGACATCCTCCTATAAAATTTGCTGCCTCTTATATTTATATCTACAGAACTATAATGTAGCAGAAGCCCTGCCACTTTTTGCCCGTCCCACTTGGATAAATTGTGCTTTCCTAATACACTGTTAGAATGTTCAAACTTCAAAGGGGTAAAGACAAAAACAACCATTAGAAGCCACTTCTGCTCTTCACACCATTTGGACATCATTTGTTTGTTACGCTTCTATATATTTTATTCTTAACGCAAACCAATGAGAAGAGAAGCAATCCCAGTGGTCAAGGCTATTTCTGAAACTTTTTTCTTCAAGCAACGAAAAAAAATGGTGGTGAGACATGTCCCTCAAATAAGAATGTTCTCTTCACAGCCAAAAAAAAAAAAAAGAAACACAAAGGCAAGATCCCACTTAGATTAAGGTATGATATTTCATTACACAAAATTGTATCTCCTGGTTGTGTGGTTGGGTCAACAAAAGTAAGTTATCTTGAGCTACTATAATATGTTAAACAACACTTAGCGCTACTGAATTTTTATATAACATTAGGAAGGTATTAATGTCTACTATCGCATTTCCTTAGCCTAGCTTCTTCACCTTGCAAAAGAAGCATTATCAATTTCTTCTTCATCTTAAAATAAGTGTTTTGTGTCATGATTTTAGCCAATGGGCCAAATTCTATATTATATGTGATCATCTAAACAAGTATATTAGTAAGTTTCAGTTATGACAGAAAAAGGAATAAAATAAAACTCTTAATGCTTTATAACTTCAAATCAGAACTATCCTTAATCTACCAAACATAACACTTTGAAAGATCTCAACCATCTAGAGTTAGGCTACAAAGAGGTTTGGTTACTCTAAAATTTTGGCACAATTTCAGCTTAATGAAAATTTGGATTAAGCAGTAACTCAAACTAACCTTGATCTACTTCTATCTTGGTTGGAAACTTGGAATCGACAGAGAGATAAGAGTTGTAAGCCTTCTGCTGGCCAAACACTTCCAGAAAACAGGAACAACGAATGGTTATTCCAAGGCTAGCATAATTTATTCATTGGACAAAGCCCTCATTATTCTTTCCTCTGTTTTTGCGATAATAGAATCAATGCAAGAGTTAATGTAGTGCCTTGTGGCCTATATCAAGTAGTCCTAAATGATTTTTTTGGCAAAATTCAGACATGTGTCTAAGGATTATGTTCTGACATTAATCAACTTAGCATTAACGAGTATAGATCATTATGGAGCATATTATCCACAGCTGCACATGCTACAGTATGCAGTACAAATTTCTCATATAAAAAATAAAATTGATAAGATCTAGAGGCAAACTATTTGAGAATATATTTTCATTAAGATTTGTTGTCCTTAATAATAACATGTTGTGGTGCACCTCCATATGTGGTCAAAGGAATGAATATTGAATTTAACAGTGAAATTCAAATAATGTCATTAAAGGAATTTCAATCTAATAGTATCATTTTTCTCCTAAAAGACCTGGGGAACATCTGACGTTTGAATATGGAACCACTTCCCAATAAATGACAGGAATATCCATTGGGTTACAGCTTAAAAATGTTTGCATGATAATCAAATGATTTAAACTGCTAGATTTTCATAATTTTAATTCTACATTTTCACCGGCAATTTTAAACCCGACAAGTGAGGGTGAAATAGGTTAAGCATGGCTTAATCTAGTAATGAACAAAATTCATCTCTATCAATTTATTAAAAAAATCAATCTAGAATTAAATTGTACATCTAATTCATGAATTAAACATGCATCTTGGATCATATTTTACATGGGAACAAATAATAGCAATCCACTTATATGTTGGTCCTGCTAACCTGATCATTGACCAGGATTAATATTTTGAACTCTATTTAGTAATGAATAGCAAGGGTGGATAATTTGATACTCTTTAGCTTTTACATAAGTTAGAAAGGATTTTTTTTTTCATTCCTACTTGGGTTGGGGACACCTGCGGGGGGGGGGGGGGGGGGGGAGGGATGGTTTTTAACAAGCTGCAGATTATTTGGGCTCCATGAGTCTAATGAGTGGGAATTGCTATTTATGGTTATAAACACAGGTATTGCAAGAGCCAAAAGATAAAACTTCATATAACATCTTAACCAAGGTTTCTACATGCTAACATGCTCTAACAACAACACCCCAAAATCATTCCATGTATTCATGACCTTTGCAAACTGTATTGTATGGTTTTTCATACCTTTTATTCCTTTTCAGAATACAGATGTTCTAAATTTGAGGAATATTTTTTGGTCAAATTAAAACTTTGGATAATGCACACTCGAGCATTACAAGGGATGTTACATAATGCTTAACACAACATCTTAAGTAAGGTTCTAACAAATACTGTTTATGCTCCAATAATACTATAATAGTCCCCATTCCAATAGGTTTTTTCTCCATAAAATAGAAATAACAGTTGTTATTTGCTCATTTGAAGCCTTAAATTAGATTTTTTGGGAATAAAAATTGGCTCTTATATCAGCTGCTGCTAGCTGTTATATCAAGAAATAACATACAATGATGATAAAATAATATGGTTTTTTTAATTATGCCATTATTCACAGAATAAGTAGATTAAACAGGCATGAAAATCTATATTTTAAAATATTATTCTAAGTAGGTGAACTTGAAAATATCAAATGTTATGAACATGTAACAACTAAATGATGAGGCAAGGTTTCAATTCGTTAGGGGCAAGGTTTAAATTCGTTAGTGTAGCTATTAACTAAAACATCATCTTCATTGGCCTTAAAAAAAAAAAAAAAAATGCTTGTTTGTGCTTCACTTTTCTAAGGTGCAACTAAAGTAAGCTTTCCCTTTTATCCTTTCTGAATTATGATATAATATCTTTGACAAACAGGTAGAGGTGGGTCATCATCCTTGGCTCCTGACTTCATGGAAAAATATATCTGTCATAAACAATATTATCACATATATTTTTCTTGGTTTATATTATTATTGTTGTTGTGTTGAATTTATTTCTTCTGAAAATTGATTAAAACTATGCACCAAGGTTCACCAACTCGGGAACCAAACCCCATACCGGCCAACCAGCAATATGGATCAGTACATCCCCATGCCAGGCCCAAACCGATAAGGAAACAAAAGCAAGCGAGAAGGAGAACCGGAGAATAGAAAAGAAAGAAAGGGGAGTACTAGGGAGAGGGAGAGAAAGGAAGGCCGGAGATGGCCACTGAAGGGCCGTTGAGGCCTCCATGGCTCCACCCTCCTCCGATAGAGGAGAATATATATATATATATATATATATATATATATATATATATATATATATATATATAGAGAGAGAGAGAGAGAGAGAGATGGATGGAGGGGAAGGTGGCGGGGAAGCCGCTGAGACCCTCGGATGGCCAAAATCAACCCCCCCAACATTCATGGGGTCAAAATAGGGGTGACCCACTCCTGTTTCATCACTTTTTCTTTAATGCATTTTACATTGAAGTTGGCAATCCTATTGCTGGCTTCACTCAAGGCGGACAGAAACTAAGATGGAATAGACCTGCTAATATGCCCAATGTACCCATTGCAATATGATGAAAGGCTATTTCTCCTAGAACAAAAAGATCAAAACTACCAAGCCCCATGCTGGATTTACAGATTGTACTTTTTCAATGAGTCCATATGGACTGAACACCCATATTTGAAGACCATACAAACATGTTACATGAAATGCGCCAAAGCCCAAGCGAGACACCGAGACACCTCCGAGAGAAATAACTGAATTCCAAAGAAGAAGGTTTTCCCATACGCTCATCACAAAATATTTATATATCCCAAGATACCTAATGCCAAATAGCAGCAAAGAAGCACAAACCAAAAAAAAAAAAAACAATATGTGCCACTGTGACACCTTCATAACTCCAAATATCCAAATTCATTATAGTTCCACCTGAAATACTCCAACATTGCCGATTTCATTGTAAATCGCATTAAAAAGAAATAAAAAAAGATGATGAAACAAGCCCCTATTTCGACCCCACAAAAGCCGTGGGGTTGATTTCAGCCATCTGAGGGCCTTGGTGGCCCTCCGACGACCTCATCACTACCTTCTCCTCCATCCACTTCTACCCCATTTCTCTCTATTTCTCTCTTTATTCTCCTCTCTCAGAGGAAGGCAAAGCCCTCAAGACCTCGACAGCCCTCCGACAACTCAGCACTCCATCGTCAGTCACCAATGGCCTTTTGCTCTTCTTCCTTGCCCCCCATCTCTCTCTTCCTTTCTTTCCTTCTCCCTCGCTCCATTTAGCTGGTATTCCGAATTGATGCCTAAACTGCATCGGTAGGCCGCCAGTATGATTCAACATACCCCAAACCATCTAATTTTGGATGGTTCAGCAGACACTACCATGCAATTTTTTTTTTTTTAAAAGAAAATATTTGATAGCGGTATTTTGGGAGGAAAGGCATCTATGAGTTTTTAATTTAATTAAACCACAAAAATTCAAATACTAGTAATTCATTTCAAAGAGAATCTATAATCCATTTTGATGATATCAAGGATGTTCTTAATACAGTAAGTTTCTGGATGACTTCATCAAATACTATAATTCATTTTAAAGAGAATCTTGTTGACCCAAAAATTGATTTTGATGATGAAAAAGAGTTTTGAGTATAAGTTATAAAGTCTAACTATGTTTAGGAGATTGTGTAGTTTTGAAACTTCAAGTACTCATAATTTTTCAAGTGTCTCTCAATATCTTAATGAAGATAAAATCAAGTCAAAAAAAACAAGTCTAGTCTACAAATTAAGTTGGAGAAGAAAGGGTCACCAACAGTCTTTGGCACGCATAACATGCAAACTAAGCCGACCCAATGTAGAATTGAGCCGACCTAATCTCAATAGGAATAAAAGATAGAAAGCACAGAAAGATAGAAAATCAAAACTCAGGGGACTAAGCCGATCCAGCTATAAACTGAGCCGACCCGGTGGGACTAAACCGACCCAGTCAAAAACTGAGCCGATCCAGTAACTGTAATGGCTAGTTTTCATATCTGTAGCTTTTTCGTCCCATGGGCTTCCCAACGGCTATTTTCTCATCTCCAATGGCTAGATCTCTTTCTGAAGACCCCCCAGATGTGAAAAAGTAGTGGATAGCCTCAAGAATACATAAGAAAACTCTTAGAGCATTAAGGATAAGCTTTTGGAGAGTTTATTGAGTATCCATTAAGAAAACAAAAAGAGTGAGCTGAAAAGAGTAGGGAAGGAGTGATTTTTCAGACATTTTTTTGTCCTTCCATCATCTTCAAAATAGAGAGAAGTGAGGCAATTGGCATTAAATATCTTCACCTACCTCTCAAGCATTCAAGGAGAAGAAATCAACCATACAAGCAAAGCAATCTAGATTTTCTTCTCTTGGATTTTATAGAGTTTATTTATAATTATATTTTTATATTTTATTTCAAGTTTCTTGGGATGAGAAACTTGGGTTGGTCCAAGCCTTGAGTTGGATGATTGTATTGGTTTGATTGATGAGCCAAGATTAAAACCAATCGGGGTTGATTGTTAGTCCGGAGAAAAATAATTACTTGTAAGATTTTAGTTGGTGATCCGACGAAAACCAACTGGATTAATTGTGAACCCGGAAAACAATCGGACTATAATTCTAGTTATGAATTATAGTTGAATTCCCAAGGGGTATACTTGGAGAATGGACGTAGGTGCTGAGTTTGGCACCGAACCACTATAAAATTTATGTTTGTAATTGTGTGCTTTTACTCTATTACTTTTATTCACTACACATCACATAATTAGTTTCATCTAAACACTTAATTAGTTTAATTTACTGATTTCAGCATTTAATTTTAAAAATACCTAATTCACCCCCCCCCCTTCTTGGGTAGCCATACCTGGGCAACAAATCTATAATCTACAATGCATTTTCTGAATTACACAATGTTTTGCAAGTATCAAGCTTGCCTATTCATTTTCATACATTTATCCAATATGATCAAAAATACAGTAGAAAGGCATCCTGACCATATCTTTGTAGAAATAGTTGGCTTGGCAAATCGGCATAATCATAACATTTGATAATAACACAATAAGCTACTTAAAAGTACATTTAATATATTCAATTTTGCTTTGAATGGCATTATTGCATAAATCTTTCCTTCCCTTCAACAAGTGGATTTTTGCAGAATTCGTGTTTTTCCCTTCGTAAGTTATTAAAGTCATTAAAATTGTCCCATATATCCCCTCCTAAAGAATTATATCATATCATGCTCCAACTGTTTTTAACAACTACGAATCAACAGTTTCAAACTTCATTATCAACACTAAAGCAAGCAAGCAAATATTCTCCAAAATTGGGATGCATGGTTATGGCCAATCGAAATTCCAACTTACATGTACAGGATACGAGATAAAATGTATCAGAAATCGGACTGCATTGGAAACCTTCAGCTATCTACAATAGATATTAATAGACAATACTACAAAAGTCGAAGCAGCTATTGTTTTAATAGAAGATGAGAAAACATGACATGATTTGAAACCACTGACAGGACAGTATAAAATTCAAAATATCATATCTATATTAAGCCTACAGCAATTAAATTAGTCACTCTTTTCTTAGAAATCATATAATGAAGTCATATAAAGCAAGCCAATGAAAACATGATCACCTTTGACAAGCTTTAGAGGTTCCAAAATTAACTAATCTACTAGCAGTCAATATAAACTACTGCAAGTGGAATAAAGATTTTATTATTTACCTCTTGACCAGGCTCAAGTTTGATTTTTAACAGCTTATGACCAGCCTCCTCAAAATCAACACTTGACATGATTGTGAGATAAATAGTTCTCCGTAAATTAACAAGATTTGTCTCTGTCTCATCTTTTATTTCCATTTTCTCCTCTTCCTCCTCTTCAGATTCTTCTTCATCTTCATCATCTGAGGCTGCATCAGACGCTTCTTCATCTTCAGAAGACTCCATCCCAAGGATACTTTTCTTAATATTTTCATAAGCCTTCTCATCATCCAGAAATTTTGGATTTGGCTTAAAAACATCTGCCAATTAAACAAAATAGAGTAAAAGGCTTGCAATACATTAGCTTATGTGGCAAATCGCCACAACATAAAAGAAAATTTAAAATTAATAGAATACCAAGATTTGTCTCTGGATCTATTTCATCTTCCAGGGATATTTCATGGGTAAATTGATCTTCTTGCTCCACAAGATCCAATTCTGGGCGGATAGCCGGAAATCCCTGAATATTGATGTGCAACCATATTAAAAACAATTGAGTGAATCATACACTTTGACTTAAACCATATAGAGACATGTATAATTCAAGACAATGCCTACAGAAAGTTCAACCATACCTGAAATTTGGCTTTCCTTATTGCAAAAAGGCCTTCAATCAAGAATTGAACTCGTTTATCTATCTCTCCTTCATGAAGTATTCCCCTAAAACGTTCAAAAATACCTGCAACAATTGAGAAATATAAAAGTTACCATGAGAAATGTAGATCTACTGCTTGCAGTACCTCTTCTATGCAATACAGCAACAAAGAATGCTCATCAAACGGCAACAGCAAGGACTATGGAACTTTTCTACGGTACAGTTAAACGATGCTGCAAATGCTAATGAATAGGGATGTATACCTCAGAAACAGATGATTACAACACTAAACATAGGTAGCACTGCATGGTCCAAGGACTCAAGGTGCTGCTCTAAAATCTGAACAGCTATTTATGTCCTCCAAAAAATGACGTAGATTATTCTTTACAGCAAAGTGAACGCTTGACCAAATTATACATATCAACCTAGATATGCCCAAAAAACCATCCATTTACATATGTCAACAGAATCTGAGGCAAAAAATGGTTGCCAAACTATAGAATGTTGGATCAAAAAATTCATATTTGTAAGGATAAGGATACCACAATGATAACTTCCACAAGAAGACATTCACTTTATTTGCACCATTCTTATATAAAATACTGAATGGAAAAGGAAAATCACCTAAAATGAGTTAAAATATTGGATGGAAGAGCAAAAACACCAATGATAAGTCAAAATCAATCAACTACCTTTAAAAGGTTTGACTAACCTCCATATATATATATATATACTGAAGACAAATTTCAACAACTAATATAGGCACCTGGATGTCTTGTTATAAATATCAGACAAGTATATGACATGCCAGCACCTTTTCTTTCCAGTGCCACATAAGACTTCCTTTAAGAATGGTTCACGTAGCTTAACACATAGGTTAATAGGGTTAGGCTGCAGTAGCAAAAACATGACCCAGTAAGCCACTTATATCAGTAAACCAGACAATATAACCAACAGCTGTTTTTATATTTGAATCATGTCTGTAGCACCTGAAAAAGTACATGCTTGCATCTAAACCTCGGTATGTGGAGCTCAAGTATCTAGCAAATAGGATAATACTCTAAATCTTCAAATAAGAATTTCTGGACATGACATTACTTAAAATATTGCATTAATGGGTACAGAGCGAGGCGTTATGTAGTGTAGTCGAAAGAGCGTTGGGATCCAACTAAGAAAAAACTAAAGCTATATGGAGAACAAAGCTGATCAAATTAAATTCCCAAGGCCAAATCTTGTTGTCTGCTGTTTTCTGGTTGGGATTTGGTCACGCTTATGACAGAACAATAATAATTGTAGAGGTGGTTCACACTGAATACTTAGATGTATAAATTCTAAGTTCCCACCAAAGTGCTGGTAGCATGGTCAAGCTGTTATCCATTTGTGCTCATGCTAAATGTTGGACTAGTTCCCATAAAACCAAGAGCAAACTGGGTGGTCTGCTACATGGCAAACATGTATGATACCAACCTTTTATAAAATATAAATATGGAAGTCCTACCCAATATGCATAGAAACATTATTTAACCCTCAAATCCACCACCAGATAGAGGATTTGGAAAGCCTGGTTGGCTATTCATTGCAGTTAACTACAGCCTACCCTAGCTAGGGCCTTTGTTGTGACATGAATGGTTTAGAAATACATGGTACAGAAAAAATGGAAATAGCAAATGCTTATTTGGATTGAAAGTGAGGGAAAAAACTGGGTAACATAAGTATAATAATCCACAAATATAGAAGAATGAAACTCATTTATCATCTTGCAGGGACCAAACAAGTGAATAAGTGGGAACCAACATAGAGAACGTATTGGCTAATTGTCATCGCAAACATGACTGGAATAGGCAGGAACCAACCTAGGGAACTTTTGGCTATTTTTTATAAGAAAATATTAAAGGTTGATTGCAAAAACAGAAGACCTAGATAAAACTAGAAAACGAATGTGGACTCCATATGACTATATGTACAAATACAGCATCATTCGATACTACATGATTTAGACCGGCATTCGCCATACTGCCCCATACCGCTCATATCAGCACGCCACGCCAAACTGTCACGTACGAATACATGCATACCATACTATACCGCATACCGATACTATAATGGAATTTCACCAATATGAGGTTCGATACTGAGACGGCAAATCTTGATTTAGACTATATCTATACAGCAAAATCTACTTATAAGAAAACTGAGATACTATGATCTCATTGCCAAAAAGAACTTCCTTCCACATAACTGAGCATTTCCCACAAATAATGCAATGTCTTTGCAGCTTGATCAAAACATGCAACATGAGGACGAGCTTCAGTGTAACAATAAGGTCACTCCCTCGTGACCTGGGTGTCATGGGTTCAAAACACGGGAACAATATTCCACACATAGAGGTAAGACTGTATAATATCTGCCCCTCTATAGACCCTACAGTGGCAGGAGCTTCATGCACCAGTCCACTTTTTTATCTAAACATACAACATTAACTCTTTTGGATAGCAATGGTGAAAGCTGTTATGCTAGGTGATGCAAGAACGGAAAGGAGAGTAAAGCAATGAAGAGAAAAGAGGAAATAACCACCAATACATATTCTAGTGGTATTAAATGTCAACAAAAACTTATTCAAGCGATGGTTTGACCATTGAGATCAATATCCCAACTTAATACTTTATCCAATATATATATATATCAAAGTATGACTACTTTATGGATCTGAATTAAAGATTAAATACACAATCATAACCATCCAACCTTTTCCCAACTATTTGGGATTGGCTTTACAGACCTTCGCTAAGTATTGCTATTTAGGACTACCCATGAAGTTATTCTTAGCTTCTCCATATCCTTCCTCATAACCTCCATTTACGTTACCTTGGATCTTCTCCTCTTCTTCTTACAACCTTCCACACAAAAATTAAAATACTTCTTAATGGAGCCTCCTCAGATCTTCATTATAAATGTCCAAGCCATCTCAAACAATTTTCCATCACTCTATCCTTAATACATGCAACTCCTATAACCCTTTAATATATTAATTTCTTAATCTATCCTTTTTAGTTTTACAAAAGATCGATCTTAACATTCTCGTCTCTACCACACTACTTATGAACTCTCGTTATGACTCGACATTCCAAGCTATACAACATTGCAGGCCTTGTCATGGTTCCATAGACTATTCCCTTAAATTTCCAAGGTATGTGTCAATCACATAATACTCCATATACATCTCTTCATCGAACCAGCTTTAATTCTATTACCTATATCTTCACCTATCTCCCTATTAATTTGTATAACAGATGCTAATCATGGAACCAATCGCTCAATGGTATCTCTTGATCCATCAATCTCGACTGTAATCTCACCTTCATTTCCATTCTCACCAAACTTACATTCCATATACATTGTCCTTGTTCCATTGATTTGTAAGACTCTATCCTCTAAAGCTTCATTCCATAAGCCCAATTTAGTATTTAACCTAGTTCTTTTTTTTCATCGAGCAACACTATATTCTCAACAAATAACATACACAATAATACATCTTGTTTATTAGCAGTAGGTTCATCCACAATTAGTACCCCCAAAAAAAAAAAAAAAACTGAGTATTATTACTCGATATAAGCCTATTGTGATCAGAAACACACTTGTACCATAACTCCTCACAACACTTTTCGATGCTACAGCATATATTTTCAATTATTTCATGTTATCTACACTATTGCTTCTTAAACCCCACCAAATTACTTTTCTTGGTACCAGTGTTATTAAAGACGCGCCTCTAGCACAAAAGGCGCTTGGTGCAAGTGCCGTCACCTCTGTACCCCCTAGGCGAGGTGACAGCCCTCAGGCACAGCCTAGGCACCTTAGGCACACGCCCTTGCATGCACCTAAGATGCCTCAAGTACATGCATCTATATTGTTCAGAGGCGCAATGAGGTCAGTTATGGTATTAATTTTTAGTTTCTAAAGAACAAGAAAGATCAGTTATAGTACATAACAAAAGTCAATTATAATACATAGGAAATATCAGTTATAGTATATAGGAAAGGTCAGTTATAGTACATAGAAATTAGGAATGATCTGATATTTGTTAAATATAATCGGGCATTGATGCATCGATATAATAGATGAAATCATATTGACCCTGTATATCATTAAAAGATATTGATGATTGCAATGAGTGGTTGACTAGAAGAATGAAGCAAGTTCATACAGATGGGAATGATGAACAAAAATAAGTATTTAGTGATAGCGATAATGGTTTAATATGGGATCTTGTTGACGAAGCTTTTGAAGCTTATGAACCTCTTATCGTACTAGAATTAGTGCGAAAACATCTTTCAAAGGGGAAGCTTCAGCATCATCATCAAAATCAAAGTCTAGTAGACTATCCCAAGTGCGGCTTGTAGATGAATCAGAAGAGGAGACAGATGATAAGTATAAAAAAGATATTGAAGAGGAACAAGAAAAAAATGATGAAGCTAGTTTGCTTGATGATGAGAAAGAGGAGAATTAGCCAATTAGGAATTTAGAAAGCACTTATTTGATTGTTTTTGGATTGAAGCTAATTTTTATATGCTGGACTTCTTAACTAGATCTTTTTCTATTTTTAATTTTTACATTTTAATAACAAGATGCTAGTTTTTACTTGTTAGAATTCTTGTTTATAGCTACTTCTCTGTTTTTCTATTTTTGAGGCCTGACTTCTCTCAGCCTTTTGCCTGCGCCTTGCGCCTAGGCTCTAGGGATCCCTAGCACCTAGGTGCGCCTAGGGCCTTTAACAACACTGCTTGGTACCCTATTATAAGATTTTTTTATGTTAATAAGGACCACATATAAACTTCTTCATTTTCTCTATATTTTTCCATCAACTCCTAAGTAAAAAGCAAGTCCATTGTTGACCTTTCAAGCACAAACGCAAATTGATTGTCTGAGATTGTTGTTGTTTTTTTCTTAATCCTTGTTCAGTTACCCTTTTCTACAATTTCATAAAGTGACTCCTAACATCAGTGGTGGCCCTAAATTGGAATTCTCAATGAAAGAGGATTCATAAAACCTATTCCTAATAGCTACAAAAGGACAAATTGTTAAGGTTATGATTATGGTAGTCCTAAGCTTAATTTATCAATTATCAAAACAATATTGTACATCATCTTTACTCTTATGGACAGACTTCTCCTCCAATCATTTGGAGTTTTCTTGTTTTTTAGAAACTTGTTAAATAAGTTAATAAACCAAGTTAGCCCAACATCTTCTATGATTTCCCAACCTCAATAGGTGTTCCATATGGTCCTAATGTCTTAGCATTTGGCATTCTTTTCAGCTATCCATGCTACTCTCTTATGGATTATACATATATAATGTCGCCTCCTCCCTAACTGCACTTCTCCGATAAAAATGTCTGTGGCGGAATCCCATTGAAAATCCTTTCAAAATAATGTTTCCATCTTTTTTTTTTTTTAGTTTTTTCTCATTCTTCACCAATCCTATATCCTCATTCTTAATCCATCTAATTCAATCAGCATCTTTAGATTTCCTTCTCTAACTTTAGCTATTTTATAAATTTCATACTCACCTTCTTTTAAACCTACACTATCATAGAGATTATCATACACCACATACTTAGCTTTATTTACAAGCTTTTTTCCATCTTTTTAACAGATTTCACTCCCAGTATAAAAAGGTTACTCAAGTCACTTGAAATTTTACTTCATCAGTAACTTTATAACAAACCAGAATCTGCAGTTTGCAGCTATAGAAGATCTCTTTTTAAATCAAGCTTTAGGAAGCTAGGAACATAAACAAGAACCACATAAAAGATCAGGTATTTTATTTGGTCGCATACATTTTAAACTCATATCACTATTTAGATCATACCTATCTACATCCTCCCTCGACATAAAAATAAATAAATATATGTGTGGGCGTATGTGCGAATTTATGTATGTATAAGCACATCTTTGTAGGTAATTAACAATAGTTAAATAATTAACTTCCACAAATGAAACAAACTGTAGAACATAATCAAATTATCAAGATAAAATGCCCCAAGCACGCATCAGCAAAATAACATTACAATTTTCCCTAAAAACTAAATCTCACTCACCATGGAGACCTTGAGGGGAAAAGTCCTGAAGCAATGCTCCACATTCTTTAACAAAACCTACAGCTACCTGCACAAGAATAGAAGATGTACACATAACGATGGGTTGACTAAACTTAGCATGATGAAAACACTTATAAAAGAAAACTTTACCTCCACACTATCATCAGAAGGGTTTTCCAACAGCACCGTTAAAAGCTCTAATGCAATAATCTCATGTGCTACTTGTTGATTCACAAGATGAGCTATAAATTTTGTTGCAGCGAGTAATTGAGGCTGACATCAAAAATATTCGCCAAATATGTTAGTACATCATCATTTCCTGGTCAAAAGACAATAGAAACTGAAAGGTAAGGAACAGAAATGCAAACCTTGTCATTCCGTTTATATGCCCTTTTGAGTTGTAACACGATTCTTTTCATTAGAAGTAAACCAACTTCTGGGAATTTGCTGTTCACAACAGCAACTAACGCAGCAAATACATCTGTAAAACCAGGTGACGCCATCTGTGATTTCATACATGACCGGCAGAACAGGCCCCGCCCACGAATTAAGTTTTCTGAGAAGAGCTCGGGGATTATATTCTTGATGTTGGTGGCATTGACTTTGTTCACCAGTCCATTAATGCTCTTCCGAAGAGCATCCCAGCTGAGCCTCTGGTAAGCCTCGCTGCTCTTGTCCTGCACCTCCCGCATCATCTGTGCCATCCTGAATGGGGGGATGTATATGCCACCAGTCCTTCCCGTTATGGAATCAGGCATCGGCGGTGGCGGTGGCGGTGGCAGCTCATTTTCAACTTTCTTGGGTTCTCCCACTCTTGGATGGCCTTCGTCCATATCTCTATCTCTATGTCTTCTACGCCGTGCTCCACGGTCATCGTCATTGCCGGACTGGTCTCTGCCATTGTCTGTGGTCCTCTCTCGCCTTCGAGGGCTTCTATCTTCATCCGAGTGCTGCTTCCTGCGATCCCGATCTCTGTCTCTCTTCTTGTCTCGCCGGCAAGGGCTATCTTCATCGCGAGACCTGCGGCGCCCCTCGTCTCTGGTCCTCTCTCGACTCCGAAAGATTTCCTCCGTGTCGGACCTTCGCCTCCTGTCCCTCTCTCGAACCCTATCATCTCCGCCATCCTCACCGTCCTCGTCTCTCCCTCGTCCCCTCCCATCCGACCGGTGATTCCTCGCCTTCTCTCCCTCGTTAGCGTGCCGACGCTGCCGGCGATCGTCCGCCAAGCTCCGCCTCTTCGCTCCGCCATCCGAATCGGAACCCTCGTCGCCGGAGCTGCTACGACCGTAGTCGCGGTGCTTCCTTTCGTCTCTGCGAAGATCCCTAGAATCAGCACCGCCGGATCTAGGCTTCTCGCGGCTGTTCCGGGCGTCGAGATCGGCGTCACCGCGACGCCGGGACTTCCGGCCGTCGCGGCGGTTTCGTCTGTGGTCTTCCGACTCGGAGGATGAGGAGGTCTCCGAGGCGGCCATTTAGCTTGCTCTGGGCTCAGGAACTCGCCTCTCTCGCTGTTTTAGGGATAGGGCTAGCACTGTTTTAAACGCGTCCATTGCGGATTTTTTAAATTGGGTTGAGGCGATTCTTGTCGGCGGAACTTTGAATCTTTGATTCAGCCGTGCCATCGGATCAGGTCAGATAGGATCTTGAAACTTCCTAATCCAAGAGCCACGGCTATTTACAGGTTTGATAACTTTTTTTTAAAAAAAATTTAGGACAACTAAAATGTCCCTGTATGAGATTAGGTCCAATTTTACTGAATGCTCTATGATTTGAAAAATAGCATTTAATCCACATGCAGTCAAATCCACTTCGTTATCCATCTATATGATAAAAAGAGTTTTAAGATTTGTTTTCACCATAGTTTGAATGCTTTGTTTTTTTCAAATTTCTCGATCTATTGCCTACTTCTCTAAATTAAGCTTTTTTTCCATCAAATTGAAGCCTCCATTTTCGTAACTAAAGTAAAAATCAAAAAATAGGTACATTAAATTTTTTTCTTGGATTTTTCATTCATATTTGGTAGCAATTGGATAAATTTAGGTATTTAGATATTTGTGCGGTAGTTCTCCCATTTTGGCAATATTCAAATTTATTTAAATAATTAATTAGTGGTCATAATATTTCTTAATTTCTTTTCTTGCCCTCCTTTAGATATTTGGAATACTTCAAAGATTCAGCAATAGTCCCAATATATCTTTCTATTTTGATTACTTTTGATCATTCAACAATGATCCCAATAATTATTTAATGCATTGGGTCAATCCCATTCAATAGTGTTTGGATTTGTTTAAACAATTATGCAATGGTCCCAATAAACCCAAATATCTTTCTTATAGAGGTCCATTGTATTTGGATTACTTCATAGGATTATAAAGTGGTAACATTATTGCTCGAAGATCGTATAATAGGATTACTTCATAGTATTTGTACTTCACAGTATTTTATTTTGCATGCAGATGTGGCCAATACTAGATTTTCTTTTAAGATCCACCATGGAGAAGTCTTGTCAAAGTAATCCAATATAAAATATTCTAGAGATAAGGTAGATCACTATGATAATGTTGATCCTAATCTAATGAGTTACTTTAAACTCCAAAGCATGTGTGTTGATCTAAGATGCTCATCTACTAGTAACATATATCTTTTAGAATGTAATGGTAATCTTAAATATGGATTAAAGTTATTAGAGACCGATGATGACATAATGTATATATTGGAGTTATATTCGGATGGGGAGTGTTTTCCATTATGATTTATGTGCATACTGGTATGCTGCCATTAAATATGAGAGGGAGCTCCACAGCTATCTAGGAAGATGAGTTTAAGACCCAGAAGATCCAAGATGAGGTTGTAGGTATATAGACCATTGTGGAGTTTGTGGACTTGGCTGTTAATGAGGGGGCTAATGAATTTCTTGATGATAAAATTGATGAGACAGATGATTCTACAATGGAGCATGATAGGTAGAATGATAGACATGAACAACAAGTTAGGTCTAACAATAAGAGGGGAGATGGCAAGGATGGTTGGATTGATGATAATAAAGTAGATGCTAGGGCAACAAATGAAGATGGAGATGACTCCACTTGGTTGAATGCGAGTCTTGAAGGTCCTAACGATGATGACATCTTCAATACTAGGACTTTAGCCTAGTTTATGAAGATTATTTATCGATACCACATTCTGATCATTTTGATGCTATAGAGCCATGTACAAAAGGGGAATACATCTCTTTAGGTAATTTTGCTGAGGACTTTCCATATAATGAGAAGTTAATAAGTATGCATAGATCTTCTAAAAATGAGAGTAAATATGATTTAGAATTCAATAACATAGTGAACATGGCAAACACAGACTTACAGCTAGGGATGAAGTTTACAAATGTCAAAGTCTTTAGAACTGCATTGAGGGAGAATGCAGTAAGAAGATTTATTGACAAGAAATTTAAGTTAAATGAAGGTCATAAAATATCAGCTATATGCAAGAATGAATGTAGTTGGCAAATATATGCTTCTAAGATTAGGGATGAACTCATATCTCATATCAAGACATTCAACCAAACTTATATTTATGGGAGAACCTTTTCGAACTCCCAAATAAAGTCTTGTTACCTAGCTAAGAAGTACTTGGATGAGTTCAGGATAAATCTAAAATAGAATATTTTGGCTGTATAGGCTTATGTTAGAAAGGACATTGCTATGGGATTCAGGTCTATAAAGCTAAAAGGAAAGCCAAGGAGATCATTGAATGAGATGAAAAGCTACAGTATGAGGGGATTATGCAGAAATAATTAGGATGATAAATATTAGAAGTCATGTCATTTTGCATTGTAAAACTTCTTATAAGGGTTAGTCTACTTTTAAGAGGATGTACATCACGTATCATGTTTAGAAGGTAGACTTCTTGTCGGGATGTAGACCTATTATAGGTCTAGATGGATGCTTTCTTAAGAAAAGATTTAGAGGATAGCTGCTCTCAACTATAAAAAGAGATGATAATGATAATGTTTTTTTCTATGATACTAGTTGTTATAGAGCAAGAAAATAAAAAACTCATAGAGTTAGTTTCTTCATATTTTTACAAAGAACATAAGTAGGTCGGTTGCAATTGGCCTAGTATTTGTTTTGGATAGGTAGAAGTTATATGTTCCTTGTGATATCTCTTTAATATATTCTACTTTATCTTTTTATTTTACTTATATATAAAAGTACTTACATTTCAAGGTTTATTCTCTACAATTAAGGAGTTATTTTCTAAAGTGGAGCATAGGTACTGCATGAGACACATGTATTCTAATTTTAGGATATCTTTCAAGGAAAAGAGTTAAAAAATATATAATGTAGAAAGTAGTATATGTAACCACCTCCTGAGAGTTTAAAAGAAAAATGATATATATCTGAACAATTGATGAGAAAGCTTGGGGATTGCTTAAGAAAATCTCCCCACCCCAATTGGTCTAAGGCTTTCTTTAGTAATGGGCCAAGACAATATCTTCTCAACAATCTTAATGAATCATTAAATATCATGATCATGGAGGCCAGGAACCTGCCTATTCTATAATGCTTAAATGGATTAGAATTCGCTTGATGAACAGATTCAACATCAAAAGACTAGATATGAAGGTATGATGGATCAATTTGTCCAAACATATAGGACAAACTAGAGATCCTAAAACTAGAATCTAAGAACTTTCATGCCATACCTATAGGTGGATTGAATTATGAGGTCGACAATATATATGAAAGATATATAGTTGATTTGACTATAAGATCTTACTCTTGTCGGATTTGAGACCCCACTGGAATCCCATGTAAATATGGTGTGATAGCCATTACCAAGAATTTGCAACGGTCAAAAGACTTTGTCCATTCATGTTACACTAAGAATATTTATCTGACCATATATCAGGAGATAATTCATCCAATGCCAGGGCCAAGATGACTGGATTTAAATTAGACTACTTGCTCCTATCCCTCTAGTTATATATAGGCCTCCTGAAAGGCCCAAAAAATTAAGAAAAAGAGATCCAGAAGAGCCAAGAAATCCTCATAGGATATCTAGAATAAAATAAGGATAAGATGTGGAAAGTGCCATAAAGAAAGGCACAACTCAAGAGAATATAAAGCAGTGACTAGGGGAACTACCTAGAAAAGAATGATCAGGATGCAAAAAGAAAAGAATATATGACACATTGTAATAGCTAGATAGACCCACTTATATTATATTAAGTACAAGTTTACTTATTCTATTCTGTTGTATGTACAAGCTCACTTATATTATGTTATCATTTTGTAGATACAAAGTGGAGCCTCTCAGGAAACAAGCGCCTCCCACCTAACAAAGGGACCATAGTACCTTTTAGGGTATAATCAAAATAATCTTTTTAATAGTAATTGAACTATATACACAATATTAACTTGATCAAGGACAATGCTCTAACTAAGACTGTAAGCCTCCAAGGACATATAGATTAGCAGCATGGTTTAGATCAAATATATTACAAAAGAGGCTATTTTAAAGGTTCTTCTACAAGAGACACCCTAGAAAGAGGAGGTCATAGAGGTTCTTCTGTAAGAGACATCTTGGGAAGGAGTTCATTAGACAAAGGCTCTTTAGGAAGGGGTTCCACTGAAATTAGACCTAGCATGGGTCCATGGAGAGGAGCAGTCAATACTATGGTTAGAGGAGCTATAGGAAGGAGGAAGAGATTTAGGCACTAAAGCTCTAGAAAGTAGTTCGGGAAGAAGTAGTTTAGGAAGATTTTCAACTACCAAATTAGCAAGTGCAATAGGCAGACCAACGAAGTTTGTGGTGGCAAAGGAAAGAAAATACACTAAATTAGTTTGTTATGTTGAATGTAATATTGCAAGCAACATCCTATGTAATATCATTCAAAACATGGACAGGGTCCAAGTCATTCATTTATTGTATGAAACTTGATATAATAGAGAAAGTGCCGATTATGCAACTTCATTCCTTTAATGAATTTGTGATTATTTAAGACAATAATGTAGCAGTTGTTTGAAATGTGCCTTATTTGGAATGGATGAAACTTGGTTATGCAGTGGTATCGGTTAATATAAAACTTGGTTATGCAGTGATATGCAACTTGGTTATAAAAAAAATGATGCACTTAATGTGTTATGAAACTGAATTGTCTACATAACTTAGTGATGAAGTTATTGGACATGGGAATGTATTAGTTGTTTAAAATATGACTTGTTTGGAATGGATGAAACTTAGTTATGCAATGATATTAGTTAATGTGAAACTTGCTTATATAGTGATATCAATTCATGTGAAACTTGGTTATCAAGAAATAGGTTCACTTAATGTGTTATGCAATGGTCGGCCCTGTGTTGGTCAAATGAACTAAATTGCATCAAATAGAAATATATTGTATCAAATTAAAATGTATTGTGCTAAATGGGAGGGTTTTAAAGAAATAAAAATATATTATGCCAATAGAGGTTCGAGAATTTCTAGACCATTATATCTACTATTGTAGTTATGTATGAAACTTACTACTACAAAAAGAGCCTATGACAGTGCATACTATAGTAGCAGTTTTCAAAATCACTGCAATAAAATCTACGACAGCGGTTAAAAAAATCGCTGCTATATGACCGACCTATAGCAATAGTTACAAAAAATCATTATCATAGGCCGATCTATGGCAGTGGTTCTTTGTAACCGCTGCCATAGGTCTGACCTATAGCAATGGTTAGAAAAACCATCGTCATAGGTCGAATCTATAGCAGCGATTTCTTGTAACTGCTGCATAAGTCGAGCGAGGGGAGCGAGGAGGTGGAACCAGGCCATGATGAGTGAGGAGTGGGTGAAAAGTAGTGAGATGAAGGGGTAAAAGGTAAGGGCCGCGTGTCAGCAGGCAGGAGCGAAAGAAGTAGCAGAGAGAGGAGCAGCAGAAAAGATGACCGTGAGCCAAGGGCCTGCGGGATGCAATGGAGAAAAAAGGTAGGGCGACGGGCCGAACGGAGTGAGGGAGAGCGTGCGAGGAATGGCAAAAAGCGACAAACAAGGGAGCGCAGGGAGAGGTAGAACGGACGAGGGAAAAGAGGAAGGAGAGAGCGGGAGCGGGATGCAATGTGAGGAGAAGAGGAAGGGGGAGCGGGAAAGGAGAAACGAGGGAGCAAAGGATGCATGAGTAGCGTCCGAGGAGGAGAGAATTGGAGGAGAAAGGAGAGGGGCGACGACGGGAACGTCAGGGTGGAGAGGCGGAAGTTATGAAAAGGAACGCGGGAGACGAAGAACGAGTCTGAAAACGAGACAGGCGGGAGAACCAGGGGTAAACGGCAGTGGGGGTGGGATTGCGGGGCTGGGCAAGATGCGGCGGAGCAGAAAGAAGGCAGTAGGGGAAAATGGAGGGAAGGTTACGAGCAGCACGATAGAAAAGTGAGGAAAAGTGGAGAGGAAAAAGGAGGAACGAAAAAGAGGCAGAAGCGGATGCGAGGGAGCCCGGGCACGGAGGGCGAAGGTGAAGGAGCGAAAGCAGGCGAGTACGAAAGGGAGCAGGAGAACGAGAGCGAGGAAGAAAAACGGGGAGAGGAGGCGAGAAGAGGCATGCAGAGCATCAGGATGAGAGGGGAAGCGAGCGAAAGAGCGCCAGCTGATCAGAGCAGCGCAGCGGCGGGCAGGAGCGGCGGCGGAAAGCCAAGGGGCAGAGGGAGTGAAGGGAGGGCCATCGGAGCGAGGGGAGGGAGTAAGACGCGAAGGAGAAGGAGGGAGCAGAAGGAAGGGGTGAAAGAGGAGCAGGAAAGGGAAAAAGGATGAGAAGAGGTGGAAAAAGAAAAAAAAAAAGGTAGGTGCAAATGTGCGACGGGCAGGTGGGACGGAAAAGCGCGGGCGAGAAGCGAGGACAACGGGGAGAAAGCACGGGGCAGAGAGCGAGTGACAAGAAGGGGGCAAGAAAACCGCGGCCAGAGAGCGACGGCAGGCAGGAGGGCGAAAAGCGCGGCCGGTAGAGGGAGAGGAAAAAGCGGCAAAGGGGCGGCCGGTCCGCGGGCGCGCGCTGCTCGCCCGCCCCGCCGCGCGAGCAGCTGGGAGACGCCACCCAAGGCCGGCCCCAGCGGGCGGGCCACCCCAATAATATTAGACCATTGTCCAATAATAAGAAAACTCTTCAAAACATGACTATACAGCTATTTTTGTTCATAAAAAATTATAATATTAAACTTTTTTTATTCTAAATTATCTTAATAAATATCATAATTTATTAAACTTACAATACTAATCTAATTTAGTCATTTTACATTTTATTTCTATTTATTATAAATCCATTACCACCATTTCATAATCATTCTATTCTTAAATAAATAAATTTAAAAATATATTATTTAAATACACTTAATTATGTTAATTAAAATAAAATTTAAATTATTAAATAAATAAAATTTAATAATACTTAATTTAATAATATTTATTTCATATTCAATTAAAATAAAATTAAATATGATATACAATTTAATAAATCAAAATATTCAATAAAAATAAAGAAAATAAATGGAAAAATAATAATAAATTTAAATTTTAATTAAAATATATATAATATAATATATATTTTAAAAATAATATAATATTTAAATTGAATATAATATATAACTATTCAATTTCCATCTAACCCAAATTAATCACTACTACCTGATCCAATTAATCGCATTGAACACATCTAGAATTATTCTGTCCATCCTTATCTCAGAATGATGTTCTAGAATAAATTAATTGACCCAACCTCTATTTTAAAATTTACATTGATCGGTCCTAACCCGTTCATATTAGGCACCAATTTACAATATTAACACCTCCTCTATATTATTATGGTCATGTAAGCTAATTCTAAACTTATCTCCGATTTTCCCACTATTTTTATTATACCCTAAAACTTCTCCAATTTACTCACAAAAATACAATAAATACATCAAACTCTTCGATTATTTTGCTACAATGACATCACTCTTTGGATTTATTCATTAACTAAATTCTAAACTTATCTCCGATCTTCCACATTTTTTTATTTATACTCCTAAAGCTTTCTCCCTTAATTTTACTCACAAATACAGATTAATACATCAAACTCTTGATTACCTTATTTACATGACGATCGACTCTAATTCATAATTAACCAAGAACTACTCAAATTTCCACCTTCGAAATTGTACCTGCCAATTCCTGATTTTTTCCTCCTATTTAGCTGTGATGCACCCCAAAACAACTACCTTTAAACGTACAAAACATCTTCTATACCAGCCGTTTCAACGAAACTTCGATACTTTTTCCTCCACCTCTTTTCTTTTTGTCCCCTTATTCGTCCACTGTAATTGTACCTTTTTTACCTATATTATATCGATCCGAATACCTCCCTACTCTCAACACCCCCCACCCCAAAACTCCCTCTTCACCCCTCGCCCCAAACCCCACACCACCCCTCTTTTTTTTTTAATTAAAAATCACAAGATATTATAATATATTTTTAATTTTAAAAATATATTTTTAAAAATTTTTATTTATTTATATTTAAAAAATATAAATATATTTTTATAATTAATTATTTTTTAAAAATATAAATTTATAACAGTTAATCATATACTACAATACAACGACAATATACAATAATATTTAATAATATTATTAAAGAACCGTTATATGGATGATGATAATATAGTCAAAATACGAAGCTACTGCACATATTAAATATGATGAATCAAAAAATAATAAAATATTCAAAATATCTAAAATAGTGATGAGAATATATAAAAAATTATAATTTATTATGTATTACATCATTAATGAAATAGTAACGATTGATAAATATATATATAATATATGATTAAAAAATGATTTTTTAAATATTTTTAATAATAATAAAAATATTTTTTTATTTTTATATAAAAAAAATAAAAAAATTAAAAATTTAGATTTCGGCGTATCTTGTCACGATAACAGTGAGAAGCTAGCAACCAGTACACTCTCGTGGCGCATTGTGCCAATACACCACACCAATAAACTGTGAGCCCGCGCACCAAACCTACAGCCGACCTTTACGTGCCATCGGAAATCCATTAAAAATGTTCACTCCCGGATAACAACACGTAATTTCCTATATAATCTCAAAAATTCATTAAACAATAAATTAAATACATCCCAAAATAAGTTTTACGGTTTAACCAAGGTTATTTTAATGACTACGAATTTTTTAATTTTTTTTATGTATTTCTTTTAATCTTTATTATATTATATAATATTAAACAAAATTTATAAAAAAAACATACCCTTATTAACAACAGTATTAAAAAATTTAACAAAAAAATATCACATTTAATAAGTATTATAAGTTAATTTACAAAAAATCTCAATACTACACAACGTATAAAAAAAACACACTAACGATGAACCCAATCCAACAACAACAATTACAAGCGAAAATTTATATTCACAAATCATACACCACTTCACAAACCATCAAAACAATCCAAAAACACTCAACTAACCTCACAACAACAAAACAAACAATAAACACAAACTCAACAATAAACAAAAAAAACACAATACATCAAAAAAAAAACACTCCCATCAACAAAAACAAACCCACCAAAAATAAAAAACCTAAATGTACAAATAAAAATCATACACCCAATAATCATCAAAAATGCAAACCAACCAGTATCTACGACACTCATCACACCTGCAGACCCAAGTCCCATGCACTCACTCCGCACATTCCCCGACCACCTACCTTGCCACCCCTATACCCTCAAACCGCCTGCCCCAGTGCCACAAACTAAATAAAACCCACACTTTCCCCGACCCTCCAAACAACTACCCACAACCACTTCATCTTCACCCTACTGCACACTCACATTTCACCAATCGCCCCAAGTTAAGCTCGCCCAGGTTTTAACAAACCAACACACCTATGACTACACATGACCCACACATCCACCACGTAATATAAAAAAATATAAATAAAATCGAGAAACGCGTCTGGCACCAACCTTGCCATTTCACTCACATCTATCTCTGATCACTATCAAATCGCTTTATTTAACAAATAACTAATAAAAAAACAGTTCCCTTATAGCCACATCCAACTAACCCAATCCACTCATAACTTAGTCTTTCAGTCACCTCTAGCAACATTACATCGGCGATATACACACCAACACCACCACCTTGACCATACATTCTCCCAATCTCTGCGCTCTGTTTACCGCCGCTATTCCAAATTCCATAATCCCCCACCATATGTTAGATATTAATGTGCATCACTTAAGTAACTTCAGTATAAATTATAGTGATTACATAATTATCAACTTTGAATACATCAATCTAAGAGAGAAGCTAATAAGATTTATATAAAAATATGACATAATTTAAAAATTATCATATTAACTAATGAGTTATATAATTATATCGTCCACTTATGATATGTAAATAATATTTAAGATATAAAGATATTAATAGTGATATACATCACTTTATGGATAGTTTACACTAATATACTATTATATGAGTTATTAACCTAATTCTACATAATATATTTTCAAGACGCTAGAGTTATAAAATTAAGAATAGATTTATAGATCATAATTTTTATTGTTAATATAATCATTATTCTTAACTCATAATAAAATTGCTCTATCCAATCCATATTTATTATTCATCAAATAAAATAAATATAAATCTGATCACAAATAAGTGAGTATCAATCTAAACTTTAATTTATTATGATTTAGATATGTGATTTTTGTAATATTAATTTTGAATCTCAAGGTATAAAAATTAATCTTTTAATGAAACATGACCTTAGCCTCTTTTCGATGTTGATATATAACCTATACAATTCAGCAATTCCATTTTTTTAGTAGATGAGTCTTGAGTCTACGATGTGGAGACACCGATAGCGAGAGAATAAGGTACGTCTGTGTGAGTATGTATTTATTGTGTCATGTCGCATGGCTCACGTAATTCATGGCTGAAAGCATATTGAGTGTTAGGCACTTAGCTCGGGACAGAGTAGTCTGTACTTATAATTATAGAAGGACAGAGTAACAAGACTATGTCTAGTACGTCACTAAATAGATAAGAGAAGGAATGTCACTCTCTACCATCTGAACGATTGGCCATTAATTGATTCCAAATGAATTTATCCTATATTCTCATCACCTATAAAAAAATTTCATTGAATATTCTATCATAAGGATGCGTCAGTTCTAATGCTAAGTTAAAAAATATGAAACAAATGAAAGAAAAACATCAAACTGAATACATGCCTAGAATAAATTGCAAATCCCTTTATTTATAATAAAATAATATATTCGTTCTAAGCATGTCGTTGGTTCATGATCTTTTCCAAATTATCTCACATTACTCAGGAGATTCGTCTTGAATCTTCTGAGTATCTTTTTCTCGTGTAGAGAGCGGACTTTTCCTCATAATCCTTCCACATCTTAAAAGAATCAAATCTTATAAGATGCAAGTCACAACTCATTTAATTAAACCGACTATTTGAGAAATGAATCGGTTCAAAGTTTAAAAGTTATCTTTAGATAACATTCACCCACCTCATATTACTCGGTTAATTACATCGCTTATCGATCAAATATAATTACTATTCTGTAGAGAATGTTATTTGATCCTTGGACATTCCTCACTCAACAAAATATTGGTCATCTGTTATAGGAAGACTGGATTTATGCATTAGATCAAGAGGAATTATCATAACCTCCACCAAAGATAACTAATTTAAGATAATTCTTAAGGAAATTATTCCATCTTGTATATTATGAATCGAGTAGCACTCGATTAATTTCAGATAATTTCGATTGTCTCGAATGAGAAATTCAACACACGTATCACCAGAAATCCTATTAGTAATTGAACACCAAAAATAGTGTGGATAGAAGTCCGAAATACAAAATAATATTAGAAATATTGCTCAATTAGAATTATCACAAATATGCAGACTCGAAATCGCAACAATGGGCAACGGAATAATCATATACAAATAACAATATACTCTCCATTCATGTACCTCAGCATGCTCCCACTATGCGTCTCAATTAAAGTTAACGAAATTTTATACTATTACTTTTAAATCTTATAAAAAAATAACTATATCATAAATCAAAAAATAAAATATAATTAAAAATTTAATGTCGACCACAAGTCTACAAAATTAGTACTAGATTATATTCATAATCGAATTCGGGGTCAGCCTACTATATATCATTGACGATTTTTCTAGTTATAAAAACTGAAATTACACACTTATTATATGTACAGCATCATATAAAAATAATAGTAAGACTAGAATCATAGCCATCCAAGAGCCACATGGTATCCTCTTAATTCAGCTCTGATAGATGCGGGGTAAGCCGACCATTTTTAATAACTGCTAAAATTGAGGTGTTCGTCATGGTTGCAATATTTATATAACGCTCGGAATCCAACTCTCGAAAAAATTAATTGATATATCTCCTTAATAGATACTTTTATGCACACATTGGCTTCCAAATACAATCACGATTTTTGGTCCATTTCGTTAGCTAGGTATCGAATCAGTAATATATAGAATATCTGATACCATCGAATATGAGTTCTAGACTAGCGTTACCCGACTGAGAGTCTACCTTGAACCTTATCTTTTTTTTTTCTTAATATATATTTTTTAATTTATTAATCTTCATGGTTCAACAAGAAACCAACTTGATATAATTAACAAAATTATTATAAGATATAATAGCACAATCTAACGTTTACGGAAGTATCCCATCAATCAATCCAATAATCCCCTCTCTACGCCCACCGAGTAAACCACTACACAAGAAAAAATATATATAAGAATCAAATGTCAGAGAAATGATAGATGGCAATCATTCGCCGACTAAAAATAACTCTCTATTCAACCAACTAAATAACAGATACTAGAACCATAATTGGTTCACACAAAAACAAGAGGTTTTTGAAACTCATTGTGAATTACAATTACTATATTGATAGCTGATACTGAATAGTTATTCTAAAATATTTGACATCTGAAGACATAGAGAAATTCAATTAGGTTGCGCAAAGTCAAATACACTCTAGTAAAAGCGCCTCAAAAGACAATCTCTAATATAGAATACACTATAAACGCATTATACCTATACTTTTAAAGCTATTAGTCATAATATTAAGTTATCCTGTCTGCAAGTCACTATAATTGCGCGTAATATCCTCAATAGCAGGAAAAAACTAGCTCTCATCAGCTTGATGAACAGTGCTTCTGACAAGAAGCAGGTGAAGGCTTGTCCACAGTCACTATAAAAGACTGTCACTTAGTCAATAATATAGAATATAAGAAAACCGTAAGACACATATAACACATAGAGCCACATATTATAATTAAATAGTCACCTGCCATACTGTTCTATATATACTGGTCTCTCAAAAATAGTAATCTATAACACTTTGACTGGATCAAAACGAGTTGAAGCGTATGGTGACACTGACTTAAGAACATACACTGGTCATGCAATAAGACCTATATAGAGGAAGCCCACTGGGCGTAGATGGAATTGCCTTCTCCTCTCATAGCTAGAAAAAACCTAGCAAGTGAAAAAGAAGATGCACAGATCCATACCTAGGGCGTTAGTAGCCAAAATGTATATGAATAGCGACCTAATGAGTCCTTGTTGACAATGGACGTCCATACTCGCTTTAGATCCACAATCATAGAGTCTCTCTCTCCAAAGCAACAATACTTTTGACTAGAATCTAGCAGTCGTCAACCTCCAGGATTGCGAATGCCAGGAGTACTCTAATATTCCAACCAATATCTTTGAATCTTATGTTATATTTCATAGATATATATAAAAAGGGTGAGTATTGGTATGATTTAAAGAATGAAAGTCTATGTTGAGTAATACACTCGCACTTTAATATGATGCGTAGTAAGAAAATAAAATGACTCTTTGCGACTCCAATCATCTCACGAAGTGCCAATAATGCAAAAGAGCACAATTTCTCAATCGCACGCAATCACCCCAACTCTCTTTCATTCATAACACTTTCTCCTAATTCAACATAGTCTCTTCTCCCCACTTGTCTTGCATTCAGGTATCCACATATCAAGTGATAGATTTGGACCCTAATAATAAGTTATTTCGTGAGTAGATTTCAGTATACAACAGTAAATTGGTACGAAATTAATTTACAAAAGAAAAAAAATAATATATTTAATCAGAATTAATATTCGATTTCGATCCAAATATCAAAAACAAACAAACTTCAACCAATAATAACGTAAAGACTTGGCTCTATATGCTAAACTTAAAATGTCAACAGTTAACTGAACTCCACTCATCACATCACACAAGTAACAGTTATGTATGTTAATATCAAATCCGTCCACACATCCAATGATTGTACAGTATTCTTTAGAATTTATAGGTCAAAATTAATTCAAATTAAATTTAATAGTGTTTACAAATGTAATAGAAATAAGAAATAAAATGAAGGAGTATCTCCAACCAGATTGCGCGACAACACTTCCCGAAATCCGAATGCGAACGATTACTCACCTCTAGAGAAAGACACTAAAAGCCGATCTGTAGACTATGCGCTATAAATGCTCACCACTCAGTATCCCGTCAAAACAAAGGTTCAAGTCCATCTACCAGTTAGATAGTAAAATTTCAATACTTCATATAATCAAGTTAATAATTAATCTGATAAAGTAAATGAAAGAAAATATACTCCACGCTCAGGTATATTAAATTGAAGTTTATCACTGCTATATAATGCAATGTGTAACTAATCTCTAAGAATTTCAAGAAATATACTCTCAAAATGTCAAAAAAAAAATATTACCAGGAATCCTTAAAAAATTCTAACCTTAATCAATAGACTCTATTTAAGTCTGATGAATCAATCACATAGACAGAAACTAAATTGAAATGGTAAATAATTTCCTCCATATTGTACTTCCTAAGAATTAAAAGTAATCTGAAGACGATATCATAATTAAATGGAGACGAAAAATGAAATCAAAGAATCGTTTCAACACCTCTTATAACGCCAATCCCAATACATTTCTCGCTCAACTTTAGGTAATGAATCAACTGCTTCACAATCTTCAGCCTCGATAGTCCAACTCAACAACAGGCTCCAAACATTCACATCGCTACTCATACCCCTCCAGATGCCTTCCTCCGCACCATCTCCAATAGGCTCCTACTGAAAATTATAAATTCTAATAGCATCAATAAGGTCAACCCCAATAAATAAATCTAATAATACAACAGGCACCTACACATCTGTATGCATCTCCCTCTACTCACAATCTATACGTGTCCTCCTCTAATACTATCATACCTATTCATATACTACCATATCTCTCTTTATCCACTTTTTCTTAAATCATCAACTATATTCCTTAAAACTCATATAATATACACAGTTTACAGCATCATGATAACGAACAAATAATAAAAAAAATATTAGGCGATGCTTTATACGACATGAGTACCATCGCTAAATAATATAAAAATATTATTTTACTGTATAATTATTAGTGGATAAAATTACTATTATCAAAATCTATTCATCATTTAATAAATAGGTATATGACGAATTGTATCATAATTAATTCTATCCATCTTATGCCACCTCACCAGCACCCTTCAGCATCGCTCACTCAACTCCTGCTACTGTCTATCCATCTCCTCCTCATGTAATGCCATATCGCCAATCTTCATCCACCACCTCGCATCCGTCAACACGCATCCTCACCGCGACCAGCTACGAGAGCTGCATCTCTCACCTGTCGACCTCTCCCCTTCCCTACACCTCCCGGTCTCGTATCGGCGTATCTCAACTTTTATTTTAATTTGTGCTTATTCTATATCTCTATTTACTTGCAACCAATCACTCGACCTACGACACTATCTCAACTGGATTGGATATCAAGGCTCTCAGAATCCAAGATCCAATTCAGGTACTCTCTCCGAGCGATCCAATATTTTAATTACTCGCTATACGCCCATCCGAATATCGCACAGTCTGCGCATGCACATTCTCACCTTGTAAGTACCAAACCTCAGACTCGCTACATGGATTCCACTCTGGATCATGTCTCCGGTCGACAATCCCATCCCCTACAACGCGCAAGTACACAGACCCAAAACAGGAGCGCTGGACGCTACCTCTATCCACAAATACCGCTTCGCCTTCCCCACTCCACCACTGCACTCATTCGACCTATGGCACAACTGCCCTCTCGAGCGATATCAGGTGCCATGTTCCCATCACGTGCACTATCGTAGCCTCCACTGCCTTCCGTCGCCCTGCACCGTGTGTTATGTCCCCCGCCACCCCTTCTCCCTGATCGCCTCCTGCCTCCTCCTACGAACCCCATAACTCCTCCTACTCAAACCTCCAACTTCTCTCTCCCCAGCCTGTCGCCTCAGCTCAGGTCTTGCCACCTACTGTCGCTGGTCCTGTCGTGTCAGCCCACTGCCTCTGCCGTCGTACTGTACCGGCCGCTACCATACCGACGCCATCCCTTACTCCCAATCCGTCTCGTACTTTATTTATCTGCCTTGCCTGCCTCCTCATAAGCCGAACTTAGATCGTCCCACCTCGCAATTGATCTAGCCCCAAAACCTATATCATTAAGATTCCTCGGTACGTATCCAATATTCCTCTCTACTTACACCTAATCAATTCTCGCTACGGATTCCCTAGTCCATTAGGTGTATCTCTACCTATCTTGGTCCGATATATTGCCCTCCAAACTATATTATATCTTCGCCCTCTATGTCTCCTCATTAACGTTGCAGGTCATGATGGCATCGAAATGCCATCTAGCTTTCACCCCTGCCTCTCGATGGGTTACGTGGAGTTCAGCATTTGAGGAGCAATCGGAGCATACTCCATCCACCTCCACGTCGGCTGCTCAGGGACCTCCACCGTTAGTATCTACTCCACCGACGGCATCTACTCCACCAACATCTGAGTGTACATTTTTATTATATTATTTATTTATTTTTTATAGTATTTATATACTTATATATTTGTATAATATATTTTTATTGTAGGTGCATCATCCAGTCGGATATTTTATGGTCCCACACGTATGGTGCATGTGTGAACCACTAACATCAGGTGATGGTGCAGTATGATGCGAAGGGGAGGTCAGTAGGAAAGACTGTACAGAAGATGTATTTCTTTTTTGGAGTGCTTGTGAGGCGGTCGGACATTATTCCCATAGAGCCTAGAGACTAGCGATTGATGGATGATGCTGTCAGGGATTGAGTGTGGAAGGAGATATGGATAAGTACATCTTAAGTATATTTATGTATTTTACATGTTTACACTATGTTTGATTAGAATAATTTTGTAACTGACTTTTGATAATTTTATATAGAGAAGGTACAACTTTTTTGATTATGAGAGGACTCGAGATGCCCGACTGAAGAAGATCAGGAAGTTGTATCTGTTAGATATATGTGCCCTAGAAGCTAGAATTGGCTGACACTTGTAATATACTTCTAGGGGCAAAATTATAATTTTGACTATAATGAATAAAATGGGTTATTTTCTATCATATAAGTGTATTTAGTGTTTGTGATACATCCTTTGAGTTAATGATAATGATAATTCATATTTTTAAGAGTTGAAAATTTAAGATATGAATAATCATTGTTAACTCATAAAATGCTTCCGACCATAGGACCATCACGAGGATGGTGATTGATCCGGAAGGTTGGTGTACAATCACTTCTCTTTAGTAGATGAGTCTTAGTCTACGGTGTGGAGACATCGGAGCGAGAGTATAGGTACTCGTTAGAGAACGAGGGTACTGAGCGTGACCACCTCGAGTAGTCATTAGGGAGTCTACCTTCTCGTCAATGACTGACTCGATGCTGCAGTAGTGTGTCTGGTTCTTTGACCTGAGGTGCATCGGCAGTTCACCTTGAGGGTGTTATAGTTTGACTACACCATTACTCGATCTCCTAGCCATTCGGAATCCTGAGGTGTATGTTGGCTATAGCATGTTCATTGTAGGAACTGGATGGCATCAAGATGGAATCTATCTACCTCGGTGGTAGAGGAGCAGCCCTATGATAATCATGAGAATCAAGTCCAGAAGTCCATGGCCATGGTAGAGTGAAATAATAGAAAGAGTTTCTATTTAGATTTTCACATCGGACTCGAATCGAATGATTACATCATATGACAGAAACTAGGGTTTGACGAGTTCACCTTAACCCTAATCTGATCGGGGCTCAAGATAGAAGAACTTAATCACACAGGTAGCTGCACCAAGAGGTTCACATTCAGCTCTGATGGGTTGCCACCATATACTGCTAGGTGTCACTGGTGGATTTTGGGAGCAATTAGAATGATTTAGATGATCGATCATTCTAGCTGTTCGAATCAGAAGAGTTCTGATCCATCGAAAGGAGTTTCGATGATGTCGATGATAGAGATCATGACATATCCCATTACCATACAGAACTGAACCTAACTGGATCACACAAACAAGGGTTTGAATCTGGTGATCATCAATTGAACTGATCCAGTTCAATTGATCTGAATGAGATTCAATTAGGTTCAAAGAAAATCGTGCTAGCACTCGATTGAACCTAACGTTCTTCTTTTGCTATCATAAATAAGTTGTCCTGACTGAGCCAAAGGAGTTTGTGCTCAATCAGAGGCCTTCATATGGTCTGACTGGAGGTTGTCCAAGTCAGAAAAAGGTTGTCTTATTTTGTAAGACATTACCTGCCATTTTTGGTCACCTGCCATTTCTTGTTCTTTGACTTTGGTCAAAAGTCTACCTTTGACTGGTCAAACGTTGACCATTGATACTTTGACTTTTGACCACATGTCATGCACCTATTGGAGAGCTGGTGGGGGCCTGTCCCCCTACCAGAACCTGGCAAGGAGGAGGGCGCACGCCACCCTTGGCGTGTGCCCAAGTTGGAGGCGCCTAGGAGTCCTTGTTGGACAAGGACTCCATCTCCTTTTTGGATTCCAATTAGAGTTCTCCTAAGAACCAACTTTGACTGGTCTTAGGCACCCTCTAAGGAGGAATCCTAGGGGACTCTATTTCCACCAATCAGATTTAGATCTGATTTCACAAAGAGTTGTGATTGGTTGGGAAGAAGAGAAGTTGGATCACAATCAGTCTATAAATAAGACCCTGTGCCCAACTCAAATTATATGAGATGATTGAATCACAATTCTCCATGCCCCAAGGCTACCTCTCCCTTCTTCCTCCATGCCAAACTCACCTTCTCCCTCTCCTCTCCACGTCCAAAAGGAGTTTTGGACCTTGGTTGGTGCAATCCAGATCAAAGAAAGGTGACTGAAAGCTAGAAGGCTGCACTGCTGCAAAGGATGACTGCTGATCTTCAAAAGAAGTTTTGAAAATCCTCCAGATTAGATCCAAATCTGATTTTTGGAGGTGTGATAGAGAAGAAGAGGATCTTCAGATCCAGCCTGAGTGGATACCGATAGAGGCCAGGCACTTGCATGGCTAGATCCAGAACCTTCCGCTGCAAACAGGATCATCAACGGGTAATAGGATTACCCAAATCAAGTAAATTAAATTTAATTTTATTTTATTTTATTTATTAAAATAATAAGAATCAAATCTAAAACATCCCAAATTTGATACAGATCAAAGCAAAAAATTTTTGAAATATATCTCTTGATCTAATCAGATCTGAACGAACCTGGACCGAAAAATCAGGATTTTCCTTCAGTATCGAGGCTACAAGGTCAAGGTCTATAGAGAATGGCTCGAGCACTGATGAGATACTCTAGAGGAGCTTATTCTTTGGATACAAGACTGTTCTCCGAGTCAATAGGAGAGGATGGTTACACATTGGAGGAGCCAGAAGTTTGAATAAAATTATTAACTTTTAAATTTTTTAATATGCTTAAGTTATATTTAAATATTTTTTAAATATTTATTATTTATTTAAATACTTGTTAGGCTATCTTCCATCATAATTGGAAGAATTGGATAGTCTAGGAGTATACACACACTTTCGATTGTAAGTCTATGGTCAGTCATGTGCATAGAGAGATAATGAATTCTAAATCTTACTAAATAAATTAAATTGATATATTTTTTATGTTTCTGATAAACTGATCTATTGTTATAGCTAATGAGAGATGGAGTGATATCCAATCATAGTAAAATCTTTCGATCCAACCGTATGGATAAGAAGGACAGGTCGATGAATGCCACGATCGAAAGAATTTTTATAAATATTAAATATATTAGTATATATGATTAATATTATAGCATTTTTTATAAAATTTTATTTGAATTGATAATTATAAAATTAGTTAGATGCGCTCGCAAGCGAGGGCCCAGATACCTCTGGCTTCCATGACCATTTATCTTAGATCTTAGGGCCTGAGCACTTTGAAAGGATCCGATGTAGGCCCGAACATATGTCAACTAGCTATTGGTCTGAGGTGGGCATCTCTTCACAGACTTTTGATGTCGTCAGTCGAAAGGAGCTTGAGGAGGCATTGGCACGGGCAGATCATGCTGCGATGCGGGTAGATCGGGCTGAGGAGCACGTATGTCATTTGGAGGGCATCGTGAGAGACATGGTGTCGACGCTCAGCACATATTTTGGAGGTGCCTTCATAGGCTTTGAGGATATATTGGCTCACATTCCTGCTTTAGCTCCTCCAGCTTCGGCTCCAGCTCCAGCTCCAACTCTAGCTCTAGCTCGTGCTCCATCTCCTGGTGACGACGATAATGTAGATTTAGAAAATTTTTGATGTATCTTTTTTTAAAAAAAATATTATAATAAATTTTATTTGATAATAAAATTTTAGCATTTTAAAAATATTTTTATATTTATAATATTTTTTATATTATTTATCTCTACATTTATCAGATAAAATATATAAAAAGTTAAAAATTT
Source organism: Cocos nucifera (assembly GCA_006176705.1). Lineage (NCBI taxonomy): Eukaryota > Viridiplantae > Streptophyta > Magnoliopsida > Arecales > Arecaceae > Cocos > Cocos nucifera. Next base: position 402,280 of record QRFJ01002747.1, read on the forward strand.
TATATTTTTTTAATTATTCAGAAGCTACGATAGTGGTTTTACAACCGCTGTCCTAGACTGCCAATCGTTGCCATAGGCAATGTGTCAACCGCTGCATTAGACCTATGGCAGCGGTTACATAAGGTCTAATGCAGCGGTTATATAACCACTACTGTAATAAGCATTCTATGGTAGCAGTTTTCAGAATCACTATTATAGACCTACGACGACTGCTGCAGTAGTAATGGTTAGCTAACCGCTGTCATAGCCTATAGCAGTAATTTTTTAGGCTACGATAGCGATCATAAACCGCTACCGTAGTCCTATTCTATAGTAGTCATAATCGCTGTCATAGCACTGTTCTGTAGTAGTGACTATATATAATACATCAAATTATTAGTATGTACCACTTGAAATTGCATGTATCACTTAAGATGGGAATGATTAGGTATGACCTCAATTGTCATCGCAATGGCAAAATAACAAATTATCATTACACAAGGTCATTATAGAATGTCATTCATAACAAATTAGTCTAATAATATCATTACATTATATCATTATTAATTATTATTGCAAATTACAATGCCATTATAGATTTTTTGGAATATCATTTGATAAAGATGAATCTGAGGTAGAACATAAGTTTGAGGTGGCAGGTCCAACTTATTGTGCCAGGATATGGGCGATCCAATCTAGCTCAAAATCTATCTTTGGACAAATGCAGAAGAGGGTGGACGGCCAACTTTGGCATTACGAATAGAAACTGAAATTATGTACATCGCATCTTTGAGAGTCACATTTATAGAGTGCAGGATGTCGTTTAGATTTTTCTAGAAGACCACAACTTTGAATAAGATCTCTATCATCCTGCATTCTCAGACTGATTTGATCAGGCTGGGCAAAACCAAAAATAATCTTCCTAATAGATTCGGTGTCCTAAATATGAGGTGGCACACTATACTGATACAACAATGCACAAATCTACAAATAATAAGGACTGACCCCATTTTTGTAGGACCAAGGTTGAACAAAAAAAGTAAAAAATTCATGATGAATGGGGTCACATTGGATGGCCTGCATTAGAATGATTCGAGATAGAAAAGTGACCAAATAGGTATTATCACCTAGCTTAATTGGATTCCAGTCAAATCCTAGTGGTTTAAGGCACGTCTGAGCTTATGCAACTTCAAGTGTATTAGGAAGGTGACCCCCTTCTCTTACAGGATGCATGTGGACCACTCCATCACTGTAGAGTTCCCAATAGCAGCGCAAATGAACATCTTGAGTTGGTAAGAAAATTTTAAAGTTTTCTAGCCTGCCTTCAACAACTCTCCCGTATTATTCGTGTTCTCCCCACCCAATAGTGCATATAAATCTCTGACTGTATCTTTATAAAGCTATGTAGTCATGTTTTAGGAATACGTAGAGACTTTTTCATAGCAACATTGCTTTCCTACAAAAACCCATTGTTTCTAGCAATGCTTCATCATGTCTCTAGTGTGATCTACCCTGCAACTACCATTGCAACTATTTCAATGGCACCTTTTGGGATGACCTACCCCTTAATGGTCGGGAAGAGATTCAACACCACATTAATTAGTAATGTTTAAATAAAAAACAAAACATGATTAACTAGAATGGTCGGAAGAAATTCGATACCATATTAAATAGCATTGTTTAAATGAAAACAAAATGTGATTAACCGAGAAATGTTTTTGTACACAATTGAATACATTTTTCAAAATTAGGAAAACTAGAAGACTAGCCTAACAGAAAAATACTAAGACAAATATTCTTACTTCTAAGTTCCCCCGATCCCTCCAAGCATCAAAGTGCTACCAATAATAACAAATATCCAAGATCCAATCAGTGCATGTTGTAGAACTTTTCCCTTCCCTGAGTTATTACTTTTCTTTGCAGAGCAAGAATCTCCTTCATATGAACATTTTCTCCCTTCTATTTCACAACATTTGTCACTTACTGAAATATTTGGAATTTGTCCAAAATCTTAGAAGTAAGTTCAGTCCTATGTCTGCATGTTAGAGGGTCAATCCACTCAAAGTAGCGACAGTGGTCATCAATCTACCAAAATATTAATTAAAAAAGTATCTTACGAAATTGATGAACTTATATCATATAAAAATTAATAAAAAAATCAAGGAACTTACACCGCATTTGGAGTAACCATGAAACCTTCTTTTGAAATTTCCATCCATCCATAATATTCTAACTATGGATCATTCCGCATAATAACAACCAATCTATCCAGCATTACTATTGCTTGAGGAAGATAGCGATGACATAGAGGTTTTAATTCGATGGAAAAAGGCTTGATTTAAAAAAGTAGATGATAGATCAAGAGATTTGAGGAAGAATAGAGCATTCAAACATAGTGAAAATAAACTCTTAAACCCATTTTATCATATAGGTGAGTAATAGAGAAGACCATGTTTGACGGATCTGACTACAGGTGGGTTAGATACTACTTTTCAAACTATAGAGGGCTTAGTGAAATCGAACCTAATCTCATATAGGAAAACTATAATTATTCCTTTTATTTTTTATAAACCAAAAGAACCTGTCCAAAATTTGAATAGGATCCAAATTGAAATCCGAATGAGGTAAATCTTGGTGTGGATCTGTCTAATTGGATCGTATATTTTAAATCTATGATCAAATTGGATGTTGGATTAGGACCGGCACTATAAGAATCCAGACTATTAGCAATGATGAAATGCCATCACTAATAGTCCTTCTGCTGTCGCTAATAGATATGCTATCGCTAATATTATCGTAAAAGCTAATCTAAAAAAATTTTATCGCTAATTGGCACCATTAGCGATGGCAAAAATCACCATCACTAATAATAAAATTAGCGATGGCTTTAGAGATAGAATAATTTCATCAGTAATTATTTTCTAAAATAATTTTTTTTAAAAAAATTAAAAAAATATTAGCAATGATAGATTCGTTGCTAATGCCATCGCTAATGATTATTAGCGTTCAATCATTTTGTCGCTAATGCCATCTCTCATTTTATTTAATTTTTAAATAAAATAAAAAATATTTAAAAAAATATTAGCGATGGTAGTTTGGTCTCTAATGTAGTCACTAATACCAATGATAATAGTTGATTTTATTTTTAAAAAAAATTAAAAATAATATTTTAAAAAATATATTTTAATTAATTATAATGAATTATGGCTCCTAATACCTAGTATAATTAAAATTTAAAAATAATATGCCAATCAAAAATTAAAAACTAATTATATTATATTAAAAATTAAAAATTATATAATCTTTTACAAGCAATATCAAAAAAATATAATATATTAAAAAAAATAAGGTCCGATCCCTATTATCGTTCGCCTCCTCCTCCTCCTACTTCTCTCCAGTAGCTGGTGGATGAGAGCTGGATGTCCTAGTATCTTATAATAAAAAAATAAAATAATATTAATAAGTTTCGATACGAAGACATATCTTTCGATGCACTCTTTCGATTCTCGAATAGATTATTTCTACATATTTTATTCAATGATATAGAGTTATAGACACCCCTGGTCCATCGATTAAATAGTTAGATTGAATTTTTAGCCCCTATATCCTCTTTTCAAACTCAAACCTAAACATATGAAGCTTTTAAAAATAAAAACTTAAAATTATTAAAATAATTTAATAATATAATTATTTGATGTAATGGCTAAAATGATGAACTCAACTGATCGTGTAGCTGTGGATTCTGGAGAAGCTCCATGATCATATCATGGATGGCATCTAGGAGGCTCTGAGGTCGCTGGCTTAAAAGCCTCTACATGATCTCCTCCATGTGTGCATTGCTTCAGATCTAGGATGTCGAGGTCTATGAGGATACCGAAGGATATCAAGATGGTGGAGGGTTGAAGTTATGGCCGAATCCTATGATCCGACTTTTAATCACCCCTCCCGATAGCACTAAGCCATCCCTCAAGATCGAGGGAGCTAAGAAGATGGGTCATCGCCATACATCTCAGCAACGTACATCGCATAATGCATCTACATAGTTCAGAAATATATTACTTATAATATAAAAATCAGATCATATAACAACTTAATTAGTAAATAAAGTTTAAAGTTCTTTCCGTGATCTATCGTGACGTAAAATCTAAATAGTCACCAGTTCTCCTAGACTAATATGTGGCCCTCCACAACTATAGCTAGTTTAGTGAATGACCCAGCTACATATCTACAATAAATAAATAATAAAATTAAATTATGCATATAAGAGTTTTTATAGTTCTAATTAAGAGCTTTGATATTGATTTCTTATCAGTCTATCAGCCATAACATATGTGCCAACCGAGCCACCTATATGCTTGATCAAATCTTGTTGGACGATCTAGTTCTATTGGGCCCTCTACCGCTTATCGAAGTACTCCTCGCTGCTCCATTGATCATAGAGGGCCCACCATATGTCTGTTCGCATCTAGTAATCTATGAAGGATCTCCAATCTGATGGTGACTGAAAACTAGAGTGCTGGATGGTGGACTGTCTGAGGTTATAGAAGCCATCTCGAAGCCCCGTATGGCCACCACCTTAAATATTTGACGACTAGTCTTCTCGTCCTGAGGAGTCTCGAATCGATAGTACTCTTGTAAGATAGAAAACAAACGTGTATTTATATATTAAAATACCAATGTATCAGAAATTTAAAAATGAAACTAGTTTTGACTTATCAAAAATATCTCCTAGGCTACATCATGTGCTCTAGACGGCCAATTGGAAAACTCATTCACCGGCCCTAGCATCAAGCATCAGATGATGCCGGTAACTATATAAGATACTCCAGCCTCTCTAAGCATGCTGCAAAATTAATTTTGAAAAATAAATGTTAACTCTAAAATTGCTAAATTAAAAATATATTAATTGAAGTTGTAGAACTTACGAGTGGCTCTAAACATGGATGAGCTATCTATCCTCTGATCGAGTTGGAGGTGCCGCGAGTCGAACGGATCCTCGACCATGACTCTGTCTGTGAGCCAATCGCTGTTGTATGTGACTATGGGGTCACTAGTGATCTTCTGTCATCCAAACCTGAGCATAAAATATCTAATATAAAGAATATTGTATTAGTTAGCAAAGGATAAAATAATAATATCTAAAGTATTAGAGTTTAATTACCATTTAGTATGAGATGTGTGGAATCATGTGAGCTGGCCGCATGATCACTCTCTCCTCAAGAGCTTTATCCTTGGCTAGAACGGCTCCGATCTTTAGAAGATATGATGTATAATATCTGAAAACAAAAATAAAAATCAAAGTAAGTAGATGACCTAAAAATTAGTTCAAAAAAATATCTATCAAAACATAACAAGATGATCAAAATTTAACTCATGTGTAACAAAGATTGTTAGTTAGCATCTATAATGTATCAACAGACAAATAATTCTCATCCAACAATACATGATAATGTATTGGTTTGCTAGTCCCTTGATTTAGATATTGTCTGATTCTCATCCAGCAGTACATGATAATCTCAGTATATGAAAATATAAAAAAAGCTCAAATCTGCTATTGAAAAATAAGGCATTGCAAGTTTCTCTATATCTTTAACCATGAGGTGGCTGCAAGCAGTTGTTAGTGATGTAACAAACCATTCAAGCTTGCCCTGCATTGCAAGTTTTTTTGCACCAAAGTACAGTGAGTTGGCTGCAAGCGGTTATCTGTGATGTAATAAACCATCCAAGTTTGACCATACAACAACAAGAATAGAATGTGTCACCTCCATTTAGGCACATCTTGCACAGACAGTCATTATAGCTTCTTCGAGCCCCCAGTTGCCTTCTCGAGCTGCAAATCAGAAGTATAAATTTTATTAAAAAATAAAATAACTTAAAAATAAAATTTATATGCTCACGTAGCCTAGTCATCTGACAAGCTCCAAGTCCACATACGGGGGACGTGCGTCGTGACCATCCCTGTTTACAATGATGTCCTTTATTTTTGTGATTATGCTTTTAGGAATGCTACACTCTTAGGATAAGGACAAGCTCGTCGTCTTTATAAGAGATGTGTTAATAGAGAAATGCTTGATAGTAATACAATAGTTGCCCATTCATATAGGAGTAAATTTATGCCAAACTACAAGCATTAATACCTGCATAGGAAGACGTGGAAAATAATATGCATGGACGGAAAGCTCTACTTATCCAATACATTTACTAATGTGTAAGAGCTTAATGGTGACAGGCTCAAGCATCTGATTAGCACATTTAATGGATTTAATTTAATTATTAGTGAAAGCTTATGTAATAATCTTTCAAATAACCACCATAGTTGTGATAGACCATAGGGGTTGCTATAGTTATAGCTTTGCTTAGTCTCTAAGGGGTAGCAATGCTATAGAGGGTAAGCATGACTATAACCATAGCAACCCTATGGCCATCATGACTATAACGATTGCAATTTAAAAGATTATTACTTGGACATCTACCAATAATTAGATCAAACACCAAATGTGTTAATCACCTATTCAAGCCATCACCATTAAGCTCTTGCACATCAACAAGATCTTGAATAAGTAGAGCCTCCGAAGCCCTTACAATTGTCTCCCATGTTTTAATCCTCATATAGGTATCAACGCTTGTGCTTTGGCATAAATCTACTCCTATATAAATGGACAACTATTCTATCCCTATCAAATATTTCTTTTTTGATATATTTCTTACAAGGACAACGAGCCCATCCTTGAACTAAGAGTGCAGCATTCCCAAAAGCATAATCATAAAAGTAAGGGATATTGTTGCAAATAGGGATGGTTTGCAATATTGCCCGAACCTTCCCTCGATACGAGTGCTCTGCATGCCAAGACCAAAGCACGCAGGGCACATCTTGGCCCCATGTTTGCAGTCCAAACCTTCTCTCGGTTCGAGTGCTTTACATGCTAAGATCAGAGCATGCAGGGCACGTCTCAACCTCATATTTGTAATGTTGTCTAAATTTTTTCTCAATTCGAACACTTTGCATGCCGAGACTAAAATGCACAGGGTACGTCTTGATCCCGTATTTACAGCTTGAACCTTCTCTCAATTCGAGCACTCTGCATATTGAGATCGAAGCATGCAGGACATGTCTTGGTCCCATGTTTGCAATGCTACTCGAACCTTGACTCTGTTCGAGCGCTCTACATGTCAAGATCGAAGCACGCAGGATAAGTCTTGACCTCGTGTATACAGTCCAAATCTTTTCTCAATTCAAGCACTCTGCATGTAGGGACTAAAATGTACAGGATACATCTTGATCCCGTGTTTGCAATGCTGCTCGAACCTTTCTTCGATTTGAGTGCTCTACATGCCAAGACCCAAATTTCATATAAACTAATATTTGATTAAATAATTTTTAATATCTAATTATATTTAATTAATATAATTTAAATAAAAAAATAATTTTTAGTGATGATATTAGCTATCACTAATATCATTGCTAATACTCATAACAAAAGAAAGCAACCGTATAGGACTAAGGCATGAGCTGGTATGCAAGAATTAAGGTACGAGGGGCACAGGTGAGCAGAAACTAAGGCTTGGGGATGCAACCATGGATGGAAGCTCGGGGAGATGGGAGGCAGGAGATGGTCGGAGGCTCTAGGAGGCGGACCGAGCATAGCTAGGGGGAGACAGCCAGGGAAGAGAGGGGGTTGCGAGGGGACTGAAGGGCAGAGAGAGGGGTGGCGGCTAAGATTTTGGGAGGCGGGAGGAGGTCGAAAATGCCACGAGGCTCAGAGAATAGGCCTGGAGCTGGGAGAGAGACAGCGGGGGGAAGCACTGGCCAGGGAGAGAGGGGTGGCGAGGACCAAAGGGCAAGGAGAGGGGTGGCAGGCCCAGGATTTTAGGAGGGTAAGAAGCCAAAAGATCTTACGACACGGAAGGGGAGGAATCCCATCCCTAGCAGCAGTGGACTTGTCCGACCTTGAGGGCTTGGTGCAAGGTGGTTCGGGGCTTCGATGCAGTCATGTGGAGAAGGAGAGGCTGGTGGCGGAAAGGACAAAAAGGCGTTGGGTGCCAGAGGCGGCGAGGTGGACAAAAGCTGGGGAGTTTTCTTAGGAGATGTGTACAAGAGGAAGAATCGAGGGCTTCCGAAGGACTTAGGTGTAGGTTCAGGTTTTCAGCTACCAAGAAGACAGTTCTGTTGCGATTGAGGAAAAAGGCCACCGATATTAGAGGAGGCCTGCACGATCACGGAGGCGATTAGTGGGGAACTGAAAAGCCAGGTAAAGAGGGGGATCAGGTCGATTCGAGGGAGATGGAAGGGCTGGGAAGCTTCATGCTCACAAGGCTTAGGGAGGCAGAGGAGGTGGCCGGGATTCGGAGGAGAGAAGGGTAAGCTGGATGGGCAAGCCATGGAGGAGGTGGTCCGGAATGGTGTGAGAGCGGACTCCTTCATGAGCCAGGGAAAATTGAGGAACTCGAAATAAGGGCGTGTGAGTACTCGAGGGGCCGCGCCTCGAGGGCAAGGAACAGATGTTATACATACCGCGAAGGGTGGAAAGGGAGAACTTCTACAGCTGTCCGAATATATCGTGCAGGCTCGAAAGGAGATGGATCGGGATGCAGCCATAGAAGGGCGGGTAGACTGTTGGAGGCTTGGGGTACGGCGTCCGAGAGAGTTGCAATGGGGCCGCTGGCCTCAGAGGCTTTGGGGACGCAGAAAGAGCTTTGGCATTAAGGGTTAGCAGTCGGGGAGAAAGCAGAAATCTGAAGAAGCCTCTAAAAAGCGCCGCTGTGTTAGAGAGGAGGAAGAGCCGGGTGTGGCATGGACGGTGGAGAGAAGACCGAAGCGAATGTGGTGGGGATCAGAAACCCGCAAACTTCGAGCGAAGAAGCCATAGGCGGAGGGCGTTGGTGGAAAAATTCTGAGCCGGAACTCCTCGAGGGACTGGGCGGTGGTCTCAAGGAAGTGTCGATAAGTTGGGAAGTTGCTTATGCCTGGGAGGAATAGATTGAGAGGAGTTTTCGAAAAGATCGGGATGTGAATCGCGACAAGCGGGGCGGAGAGCGGACGAAGTCATCCCATGTGAATGGCATGAGGAGTTATACGATAGCAAAAGTAGAGGCAATTAAATGTGCGCAACCTGTGGTGTAACTACGGATATAGGGCTATCTGTGGAAAATAAGAAGTATTGACAGTTCTAAACAAAAGAGCGATTTAATAGGGTGACGACACCTTTTCTCGAATCTCCTCTGCTTAAATACACTATCATTATATTTCTTTCATTGACTTAATATTTAAAATATAAAGTTAAACTTATTGACGCGTAAAATTGCGAAACAGCCAGTGCCATTAGTTAGAGTACACTGAATCTCTTCTTCATTGGCGCTGAACTATCATAGTGTAATTTGATCATGCTTAATGAGAAATTAAGCCCCCTCTACAATGATTTTCATATGAAGAAGATGGTTAGTATTGGAATTAGGTGCATGTTATTTTGTTGGTCCCACTTAAAGCAAACCGATACATCCGCAAACCAAAGTTATTAATATTAATTTTTTTCTCCTAAATCAATTTTGAGATAGTTAAAAATTAATATTTAATTTTATTAAATTTTTAGATTTAATTAATTTATGGCATCAATTCCTGGAGAGTTATTTAACCGAAATATCTCGTACTTCTCATAGTTTAATGAATCAGTCACACCATTTTGGATTTAAAGTCTATCTACAGCTCGAAACAAGTTAGAGATTGGTTTATATGAAAGTTTTCTTCACATGTAGGTATTAACTTCAGGTGTCTATTAAAAGTCATTAATTGAATAAAGTGTGTATCTGGCAAATGACAGATTTGGCGATTCGCTGTGCATATACGACTGACATTCTACCGCGGACAAAGCATAGGTCACCAAATCTCTCTGATACTAGATTCGAATTGACCCAAAATTAAAGACTAACTCGCAAATACCAAATAATTTATTTTTAATTCGAATAATTTAAATCATAGAAAATGGATACGCAATTATATGAAAGGAATACTCTCACATCTTACCCGATATAAGATGTTAACTGTTCACAGCGATTTGACGACCTTCCTTTTTCAAATTGTCAACTCTAAATTAGCGCTACTTGATGATATAACATCAGATTAACTTTCCTCTACAGTTGAAATGGGTAAATATTAAGAAGTTTGATTTTTTGAAGTGAGAACTTATCGCTGCCAATCAATACTTAATTATAAGGACCACTGAAGGAGAACTGGTTAACAGGGTTCCTCTCTCCTCTAATAACATTGATTATTGACTCTTGAATTAAATTTACAAACCTATCAAGAGGACTGACATCAATATAATGTATTTAGTCGCATCTGGTAATTAGCCAATTTTCGTGTTTTACTCTCTTTATATACGGGAACACCTGGAGATCGGATCTATTCGAGGAGTGCCTAAAATTGATCTCATAACGCTAGAGACTCACGAATTGTGAAGAGAGTTTTTTCGTATTAGGATTCCTGTAGCTTCTGAGAATGTTGCGGGAAATGGTTGTAGAATGTAATTAAAATCTGATAAAATTCTTAATCCAAATATCTTTTTTTAATTAAATTTAAATCAAGGCTTCTAATATTCAGCCTTTGTAAATACAGTTCAAAAGGAAAAGCAACATAATTCTGAACCTCAAAAGTGTGATTAGCTTGCCAATATTTGCATTAAATTCCAGAGTGACTGTAGGGACTTTGGATTCGAAGCGTAATTAGAAAGTATTGTTTGACGCAGATTCGAAATTGAATCTCGAAATCGTACGACACCACCTCAATATTGGGATTCTCAATCAAATGTTCTCACAAAATACTTGTAATCGCCCATGTGAACAACATGGCTCTTTTTTTAAATGGTAATTTAATTGCTTAAATACATATCGTACTGAAATTCTAGACTTGATAGTTAGAACAGATAATTAGGACGTGTCATCTTTTACTTTATTTGCGGCGCTCAAAAACGCCAAAGAGGAAAGCATGCTTTCCAAGGGATCTCGCGGAGATTAGTGCTAGAACATGAAGAATGGATGAATTCTGAGGTCGTCCGTACCATGGAGCTTATCGCCGAAGATAATTATATGGATTGACATGATTGTTGAATATGGGAAACCGAAATTTCAGCATACCATTACGACCCTATAGAGAAGTTTCTACTCAAAATTTAAGGTGTGATGCGGGATGCCGGAGAACTTTTTCCTTTCAAATAAAATTCTATTTCTCTTTCAATTCTATGTTGGTACTCTTGTGTCCTTTAACCAAAACTTAATGTGAATGTTGTAATGTAAGATCAGCAAAATTCGAAGTTGCCGTTGTAGGAAAATAGTGAGGGAAGAAACCTAACGTATTAGTTTCTCCTCTATATATATCTTGCAAATTAACTTAATTTAATTATTGCTTAAACCTAGTAGAAGAGTAAATTGTACCAGACAGAGTTCGTATCAGGTCTATCTTTCGCGCTATCAAGGTAAGGAACACGAATACGGTGAGACGTGGAATTAGAAGAAAGATGGTGTTTCTAATTAGCGAACGAACAGAGTTCTTCGTATAGATTGCATTAGTAGAATTTTCAACCCTCTACAATGTGGGAATTGAAAACACTCGTCATAGAATATAATAGAGAAGTTTAATTTTGAGGATAAGCCATATGTTAGCACACTAATCTCTATTATCTTATTAAAATATGTAATCTTGAATATAAGGCCTCAATTCACAATTAATAGTGGAACTCGATTTGACTTAGTAAGGAGATTCTGAGTAGTTAGGAGCCTGATTGTAGATTGTAAAACCTAATTACGAATGTGCCCCCACAGAGTTAACGATCCTGTGATTTTAGTGAGGACATAGAATTGTAGTTGGAAGACCAAACCTTTAGTGAATTTCCTGAATGCATCGAGCAGCTTTTTTCAAGAATTGAACATTCAAAACTTAAGGGCCGTCAGTTTTGCAATAGTAAGGACTGATGACGCTGATGAGAGGAGATGTTGCGCGAGTACAAGCAGGGTATCTACATATTACTAACATGATAGCCTCGTCACCTCGTACGCTTAATTTCCCTATATTCAAGGAACAGGAGCGAGATAACCATACGTCCTAATGCCGTGAAGCAAGAATCGAAACATGTGTTCTGTCCAATCAAAAGGACGAGATGGGGAGGAGAAAAATACGGTTACAGTTAATCGATGGGTGTGCCTCGAATTATGTGTGCTCTTCTCACCAAGTCGGCTTTAACCATATTAGACACCCAGGAGGAAGACCTCATCCTAACGCATTCGATTCAGCAAATACTCTGGCATATAGGTCCTCTATTTTACAAGGATGAGTTTTATAGGGTGATGTGAAGATGCGCACGATTGGTCACGATATTGTGCTACCCCATAATAAGGGCCGTTAGGATAGGAAAGGATAACCTCGTTCCTAACGTAGAAGGCAAAGAATCTCTCTTGAAGGGTCCATCGTTCATAAAGGAGAACGGAGAATGGAGAGAAGGCGCGAATTTCATGAATAGATTTGGTCTGGTTCATATTGTCACCCCACAGCCAACCCCCATTTTGAGGGCTACAGAATAGAGGAGAAATACCTACGTTCTTTATACGCATGAGCAAGAGTCGAAAGACCTTCTTCATCCTTTTCAGACTAGATGTGAAGGAGACAAGACGATGCGTCCGAATATGCTTCCGAAAGCCCGTTCAGGATTACAGGAGGAGGAACCTCGTCCTAACGCGAGGTCCACTGAAACAGCATCAACCCTCGGCCAAAGGCAGAGTACAAGAATCTTCCCACCGATTATGCTGACCGAGAATGGATGGGGCCCACACCTCGGTTGAGGGAGAACTTCAATCTTTAACCTCGGCCAGAGATTATAAGATCTTCTTCCAATTTGGCCTAGGACCGTGAAGACATACCTCATGGTCAGACGGATCAGGAAATCGGAGATGACCTCGTCCTGAGATCTGATTCTCTCGTCGTAAAACATTTGCTGTCCCGTTTATATTATTATAACCTCAAATAGGTGCTTGTGGAGACAATTATCGCCATCGAGTTTCTGTGTCTACAAGCCTCCAGTGTCACCTCGATCGCAGCGGTTCTATGAAGCCATAGATCTAAACCGAATCGATCGAAGGATGAGATCTCTCCCGGGACTTCAACTATTACGGACATCAACTTATAGCGGAGAGATGAGCATCTTGTCCCGTCGTTGAGTCTAATCTCGACCTGAGCTAATTACCAGCAAATTTTTAGACCCATCAATCATTCCGCTAATTAGGTGAGCGATACAGATAGCATGGAGCAGGATTTTCTTGCTTCAGTCGCTCTCTTTTCTTGTGGACTCCTTCTCCTTCGAGGGTTTCGAACTTTGGAAAGTGTGGGTTAGGGGCTAGTCTAGCATATGTGAAGAAATAAAACCACCAGAGCCCTTTCACTTTACGCGAAGTCAAGTTCGGTAGCCTTGAGACCTTGATAGCGAGCTTATAGCCAGAAGAGCATTCAGCGGGACGGGTCTTGGTACGAAAAGACTGTAGTATCATTATGCTGGACCAAACTATTTTAAACTCGGACCTCTCGAGCTTTTTGGACTCCTCAGGTTGGCCGAGCTCCCTTCGGACTCTAACTTAGCGACCGAGGCTCCTTCGGACTCCCAGCTGGTCGGGCCTCCTATCGAATCTCTCATCCCAACGCGGTCGAGCTCCTTCGGACTACCCAAGTATTTTAAATTTCGTCCTAATGTTATTCCAGAACCCCTCTCAAGGCGCGATCGATGCTCCTTGAGCGGGCCGAAGTCTCCTGGTGAAGCGTTCCCTACCACCATTCTCAAGCCGTAGTAGCCTGATTTCTTTAGCCGATTTCATCATTTCCTACCTGAAGCTTCCAGTTCAGACTCCGCAAGAGCTTGAACTCTCTTGTCGCATCGGTGTGTCCAGATCAGGCGGCGTCTGTCAGGAGCCAATTTACTCTTTCCTGACACTTTTTCTTTTATTGCGGTTTCCGAACTTCCTCCACAAATTCTACCTCTCCTCTGGACGAAAAACATAATTGCAAACTAGTACTAGCGATACACTAGGTGACAGAAAAGATTTTCGTGGAACGATATGGCCGACCAATTAACCTTGGCGACCACCACTCTCTCCCTGTACACAACCTCAATGCGAGGTTCCTAATTTGACCTAAGTCAGTATGGCTGTCATTATACCATCTGACGATTGTCTTTCTCTTCCAAACGAACTTCCATGCAGGCCCCCTAACAGCTCTAATGACTACCAAGATGGTGATTAATGGGCCATGTCACCATCAACTAAGCATCCATGACCATAATTATTTTGCACTCATCAAAATAAGATATATGCGTAATCTTCAAAATCTCTGATACTACTATAAGCCTTATCCTCTTTCTTTTCGCACCAAGCATCCGCAGAACTCTATGTTTGGATCCTTTATCCTAGATTACGCGGCTCAAGACAACCCTCTTCATTTCTGTTTTAGCCAGATCTGTAAAACTTTGGGTGCGATCGAGAGAATTTTTCCACCCATGTCGGAGCATCCAAAATTCTCACTTACCGCGGGCTAATCTTTCGCGAAGATGTGACTTTGTTTTGCAGGTCCCTTGATGGCGTAATCTCATCGACCTCTGCTTCCAGCAGGAATCTCCTAGGCCGCAACGACTACAGATTTCTTCTGCGGTGTAACAATCAATAAATTTTATTTAATATAAATTTTGTATAATAAGAGAAAAAAGGCTGTCGCAGGAAATCACATACTATGTCAATATCTTTAAAATTTGTAATTTTTAAATGGTTTATTACTGACTCGAGCTTACTTTTCCCTTGAGGTGTTCTCCTTGGAAAGTTCTTATTTTTAATAAAAGGTAATATACATATGCAAATTTTATTAATCATTCTCTTTTTTTATTTAATAATCTCGATTTAGCACTCCTCGATGCCCTTGACGGGTATCACTATCACCTAGCTTCCCAGCTACTACCTCTTTCAATTAAAAAGATCGAAGAGAAAACTTTGCTTCGATACTTTACTATTACCTTTTATTTATTCAATTAACAATATTATTCAATTATTTTATATTTACTTTCTCCTTTTCACGTAAATTTGATGCTGTCATATCCAACCAACAAATAGTATCTTCTTTGGCGAGTGTCGTATCTTCGCCTACTAGCACAGAACCATCTGAACTACTATATCTACAGAATTGTACTCGTAATACCATATTAGGGATCACATGATTGAATTGATATTGTACAAATAGATAAAAACCGGGGCCATCACCAATTCATACCATTACTTTTGAGCCTTTCTCCTTACTCATTAATTTTCATCATCTCTTGAAATAAATGAGCTTGAGAATTCATTCCTTCGATTATAATTTGAATTTAATTAGTAGTCATGAGCTGTATACTAAAGGCTAAGCAAATCTTGTGTCCATCACATTAATTTTCTCTATCTCCTTCTACACTTCCTGTAAGGTTGGTGGCAACTTAATCCAATTTATTTCGCCTATCTTCACATATTCATTACAGTGTGCTTTGGATATTTATATTGACTTGTTTACTTCAAGCTCCTCATACCTTTATTTACATTTATACATTTTTTAAGCTGTAGAGCGGATATAAACTATTTTACGTAACAAATTAGGTGCAGACGCATAATCAATTCGTAAGAAAAGTCTAACTTACGTGTAATGTTTAATAATTGTGCTAGCTTTCAAATACGTTCTATATGGATGGAAGTGTTTTAAAGATTCTGTGTTATCAGATTTTGAGATTTTTTTCAGTCCAATACCGTACTCTATTTATGAGTTGTACCCCGACTATATCATCTATATTAGAGCCAGGTTAGAATCAGATCGATTAGATTTGAACGTAGATCCAGTCAGGTCAAAAATTTATAATAGGGATCCTACATCAATGATTCAAATCGTTGAATATGATCTATTACTTCAAAACTACTTACACACAAAAAATCATATAATTTAGAGACCCCTAGCCTATACATCAAATAGTTAAAAATTGGATAGCCTAAATAAAATTGAATTAGATATATTTTTTGATCACTTGATGCATAGGCCAGGGGTCCTCAAATCATATGATTTTTGGTGTGCCAGTAGTTTTGAGGTAGTAGATCATATTCAACTATTTAAATCATCGATGTAAGACCCTCATTATCTAGTTTTGAGCTGACTGGATCTGAGCCCAAATCCGATCGATTTTATCCAGGTCTGCCCATATATATATATATATATATATATAGACACACAGACACACATATATATGCACATATATATTGGTTAGATGTTGATTTTGATGTAAGAGGTTATGCTTTGAATTTATTATTGATATGTTTAATTTTATGTTAAAGGATTGAATGCAATATTTTATTATTTACAAACAATGTTTATGTTGTCTCCTTTATTATGAAGTTACTGTATAGGTGTGAGCCATTGCATATTTCAGGGCCATACTCTTTGGAATATGTGGCAAATTTTATGGTAGGCTTGGGTTGAGATATTCTTTGTTTTCTGTATAATAACATGATTTTGTATTTTTCTTAGCTAGGATTTTGCAATATATGGATTTTGTGACACATAAAACTATCACCTTATTAAGTGGAAAAAGAAAAATTAACCACTTATATTTGAAAAGTTTTAACATGAAACTCATTAATAGTTAGAATATGGATGTACATAAAGTGTGGTTTACCCTTATCCCACGGGTCATGTTGTTTTGCCTCATCTACTGGATAAAGGACTAGATTTCTTTGACCCCACTCTAAATAAAATATTCCCTCATAATAGTAATTTTGCTATTAAATAAAAATATGATTTATTTAAAATAAAAAAATAAAATAAAAAAAGGTCCACATTCAACCTACTCATAGACCATCAACAGTTGCCAATAGCTTAGGATTTTTGAAGTCAATTTATATTTTTGTCCTCAGGAATATTGTGGTTGTTATCTATGCTAGATATGAAGTGATCGTTTCAAAATTAGGGAATACTCTCTTCATTTTGAACATGGGAGGATGCTACATGCCCTTCAACCAAGATATTTTTGGTATATGATCATTCTATTTAATGTGATTTTAATGAAGCAAGCTCAATGATTGGAGAGAAGATATTAAAAAAGGGGGGAAGAATGGATCTTGCAAAAGGCTAAGAGAAATTGATGTTTTACATAATTATATAACTTTAATGATCATAATAAATAAGGAAGGAGAAAATCTAAAAGAAAACTTGTAATTTGATCAATAATTAAGAAATAGAAACTTTTAACCTTTGCACCCTTTTGCACAAATTTTGTTTTTTGTTTTTTTTTAATTTCTTTCTTCGAGCCATTTTGGGACTCTAATGAAGGTATGACCATACCCATGTATGAAATCTTTGTTGTGTGTATGTGTTACATATATGTGATTGGTGCATATGCCTGAGCCATACATGCTTCATTGGCATTGTAATGGATATATGCTGATGCAGCACATAAAGTCTTGATGTGCGCTCCAATCACTTACACATATATAATACAAAAATAATGAAGATGTGGGCAAATAATGAAATCAAACTTGAGCATACCCTCGTAATAAGAAGTTTCAATTATAAAGTAGGTATCCAACTATGGATAGAGAATCCGAACATAAAAAAAAGGATGTTTAAAAAATATCCATATAGTTTATCCTCGTTTTAATGATTTTGAGGCAATTTCATAGCAAGTAGGGATGGAAAAGCTATCCATCCATAATATTTAGTTGAATGAATCTAGTGGTTTGAGGGAGACTAAGAAAAAGGAGTCTAAAACATTTGATATTTTGCACATTTAATCACATAATTCTCATAATTGTAGTAATTAAAACATAAAAGTTCATACAAAACAATTTATAGTCAAGAAAACTGAATTTAATAGGGCACTAAAATGTATGATGTGGCTATCACATAGGGTTGGTTTTCTCTTTGATTTTTCTTATGTCTTTAATGAATTTGGAGATGGGATGTTTCTCTTTTTCCTATCCATTTAATATACATAAACATCTATCTATCTATATAATATTAGTAAAATGATAAATGGGTATTAGGGGTGAAATCCCATGTTGACATGTGAGATTATGGAGTAATTCCACCTTTCAAATGTGCCATGTAGGACTAAGTTTGTTTATGAAGGATGGGTTGCATATGCTCTCAACTGTCTCTAACTCTCTCTCTCTCTCTCTCAATCTCAATCTCTATGCTGGTATTGTATTCCTCTCTCTTTTTCTCTTGAATGCCTGTGAAGTATGATGAGATCATAGGTATATATCTCTGTTAAATACTCTCTCTCTCTCTCTCTCTCTCTCTCTCTCTCTCTCTCTCTATCTTGCTCTCCCTCCTCTCTCTCTCTCTCTCTCTCTCTTGACTTGGGGAGGCGTTAAGGATCTTCGACTTCCTGTGTTGAAGATGGATTAATATAAACCACATTTGGGCATGGGTTTTCAAGTGGTGACTTTTTGGGATCTACTGTATATCAAGCGGACACCCAAAATATAATGAATCTGTCCGCTACGAATTCAATAGGGATGCTCAGGTTCTATGTGGGTGTATTTATTTAGTTAGTAGGGCTAATGTTGTGTTAGGAGAAGATAGGTATTTGGTTGGCTATATCTACATCTTCTTCTTCCTGTTCCCATTATTTTCGACAGATTGTTCACTTCAGTCAGAAAAATCATGTAGTTAATTATGCAAAATTTCATAATTATAATGCCGTTCATTGGTTCACATGCAATAATTTTTGTTTTTGTTTTGTACACCAGGGTTGTCTATGTTGCTTTGCTTTGCTTCATTAGGACTATGATCAAGAGACTATTCGTTTTAGCCACGAAGGTACATGATTAGGAGGATAATTTATTTGATGTATGAATTGCTATTTATGTTTTTTTGTGTGTAAAATTGATGATTCCTTTTGTCTCGAATGGTACTGTGAGTTGTGAATTGTTGTTTTATTCTCCTGAATCATAAGTTATGCTAATTTCTATTCACATAACCATTCACATAACCAGTGCATATTAAAATCAATTTTATTTCTTCTATGAATGATGTGGGATTTTCAGACTGAGTGAAATATGTATTTTTTTTTATATAAAATTGATGGTTCCTTTTGCTTTGAGTGGTACTTGATTACAAGTTGTTTACAATGTTATAGTTGCTTTCACTATTTTAGTTACATAATTGTGTTGTGATTAGATGAGAAAAAGTGTAGCTCTATGTTGTGTTGCCGACTATTAGAAGGTTTACAGGTCCTGTAACATTGTCATTTTGGTTTTGTGCATGCGATAAAGATATTATGGTCATAATGTGTGATACCTATATGTATATATATATATATATATATATATATATATATATATATATATATATATATATATATATATATATATATATATATATATATATATATATATATATATATATATAGTTGATTATATATATATATATATGTGTGTGTGTGTTTGCATATGTGACCATATGCATGGCATTATGATGCATTGGTGCTTCGTTGTTTGAAGATTATTTCCATAGATATAAAGTAAAGGATGTGAGAGCATTAGCAAGGTGGTGCAAAAAGAAAATTTTATGATTTAAACAGCAACATTTAAGCCATTGGAAAATACGAAATAGACTATCGATTAATTTCATTGCTAATCTTGCACCGCAAAGAAAAGATTTAGCTACGGAGGCAAGAAGGTTTAGAAAACAGAAACCTAGAGAAAAATGATTGAAGTTGAAAAATGATAATGTAAGGTTTATAGGGGGAAGTAGTGACAATAATAATATTGAAAGCTAGAAGTCAAGAACGACTGAAGAGAGCGAAGATATATGGCCATGGGTGGAAGAAGAAATCATATTCAAAACAAGGGTTGTTTAATTCTTTCATTATGAGTGTCCATATTGTGCCCCTTAATTTGGTATAAGAGTTTGAACCACATTTATATTGTAGGCAACATGGATGTGATGAATAAATTGGGTCAACAAAGAACTACATGGAAGAGTAATGGAATAAAGAAATGATAAAATGGTGTGTTCATTATAAATTTTTTGAAATATATTTTTTTTTTTGAAATAGTGTGTTGAACCAGTTTAAATGTTTGTTGTTTAATGCGGTGCTATGCAAGGCAAATCTACTGTGGAAATGAGGAAAGAAAATATGGAGGTAAATTATTTTGCTATTTTTGCAATCATGCTTGTGAACTTAATCTTATTCTGAAATATTTCATGAAAATCATGAAACAAATCCTTGATAATTGAGGTTAATTTTTTGCCATTCCTTTATTGAATAAGACCTATTACAAAATAATATAGAAATCTAGGCATTTTAGATTGACTGCTAGAACTAAGACATTGGTTCTCATTTGTTGCCTAAGGATGGCTATCCAAAAGGGGGGATGAATTGAATATTTAAAAATTTAAATTATGAATATGCTATACTATGTGCTTGGTGAAATAAAATAAAACATAAGTATAGATAAAGAACAATAGAAATGAAACTATACAAACATAAATACCAAGCTTTTATAGTGGTTCGGCACCAAACTCAGTACCTATGTCCACTTTCCAAGTAACCCACTTGGGAATTCAGCTATAACCACTCAATTGATTACAGTTTGATTATTTTTTTTGGGTTCATAATCCAACATAATTAGTTTTGACCTAGGCTCATCAACTACAACCTTTACAATGATTATTTTTCAGGCTTATAATCAATCCAGTTAATTTTTCTCGTATCACCAAGGTTATTTTTCTTCGGACTAACAATCAATTTCAATTGGTTTTAACCTTGACTCACCAATCAAACCACTAAAACGTCCAACTCTAGGCTTGGTTCAACCCAAGTTTCTTACCCCAAGAAACTTGAAATAAAATATAAAAATACAAAGATTAAGTTTAAAAAAATAAAAATTCTTTGAAGAATTGGAAGAAGTTTGAATGATGATAGTTGAATACTTAAGTGATAATGAAGCTCCTTGATTCTTAACTTGATTGCTTCCTCACTTCAATTCACTCTTGCTCTCACTTGCTTGAGGATAATTTATAGTAGAAAGACAGGTTAATTTTAAAATCAACTCCTTCTCTTCTCTTTTCAGCTCGCTCCTTTGGCTTTCTTCAATAAATATTCAATAAAATTCTCAAAAAACTTCTCTTTAATGCTCAAAATATTTTCTTATATATTCTTAAGATTTTTTATCATTTTAATTTATTTTAGAAGTCTTCAAAAGTGATCTAGTCATTGAAATAAGAAAATAGTCGTTGAAAAAAGTTAGGACTGAAAAAGTTCAGTTCTGAAAAAATTAGTCATTATAGTAAACTTAGTCGACTAAGTTTCTTTGAGTCGACTAAATCTTAGTCAGCTCAATTTAATTTAGTCTGCTAAGTGGATAAAGCTTAAAAATTTACCTTTTTATCATGCTATTGTTCTCTAAGACTGAGTTGACTAACTTTCTAACTTAGTCGACTAAGTCTCCTAGATTCTGAATTTTAATCTTTCTATGCTTTCTGGCTTTTTTATTTTCTAAAATTGAGTCGACTAACTCCTAGCTTAGTCGACTAAGTTTCGTGCCAAGCGTGCCATAAGATTTTTAGCAGTTTTTCTTCTCCAAATTTATTTGTAGACTAGATATGCTTTCTAAACTTGATTTAACTCTCATTAACCATCCTTTCTAAGGTGTGTCAAGTCTAATTTTTTCTTCAATAATCTCTTGATTGATGGTACTCAATTTAATTGATGAAAATCATTTAAAAATATTGTGAGCACTTGAAATTTAAACTACACATCTTTAAAAATAATATTAGTAACATAACAAATTATACTCAAAACTCTTTGTCATCATCAAAATCAATCTTTAGATCAATAATCTTCCTCTTTTGATGATGATAAAATTTTTGAGTATATGCAAAATAATATATAGTGGATTTCTAAAGAATTATATATTTTAAAAAAATAAAACTACTAAACAATAAAAACATACTTCATTCTACTTAAGCTCTAACATATACTCAATAACAACTCTCCTCCTTTTTGACAGCATCAAAAAGCTCATGAAAAGGATAAAAGATTAATCATCAAAATTAATAAGATATGAAAATTTATTATCAAAATTTTCTTTGAAAAACTTGTCAATAAGTTTTCTTTGATAATCAATAAGATATGAAAATCAATAAGTTTTCTTTGATTTAAAACATGTTTAAAGTATTTTCAGTTTCAGAAATTAGCTTGAATTCAAATATCAAAGGTTCTTCTCCTTTTCTTGAATGAATATGATCTTTTTAATTAAATTTTTTAAGTATATACTTTTAAGCTTTAAGAGAAATAGAGCTTTTCAAAAGATCTAAATATGAAATCAAGTATAATATGTATGTTAATATTCAATCTTTTCTTTCAAAAAAAATTTCAGTCAATTAAATTCAAAAAAAGTATGTATCAAAAATGTATCGACCAAGTCAACGATAGTATCAGAGCAAAAGTAATTTTATAATAATTTTTAAATGCACATCCAAAGTTCTGTATTATATTTAAATTTTTAAATAAATTTTAAAAATAAATTTAAAAATTTATTTTAACTCTAACTAATTATCCAAAAATAAGATTGAGCAATCAAATCATACAAGTCAAATTTGATGATTATATGAAAGCTTAAATTAAAAATACTATAAAGTAATTGATTAAAAATTTAAGATCATCATTCAATTTTCTTAATTTTCAATCAAACTTAGATAATATTCAACAAATATCTCTCCCCCTATTTTTAAGAGTAAATGTCAGAAAATTTATCATAATATATATATATTTTTTAAATAGTAGGTGAATCAAAAATATTTTTTTCTCTTTTTTTTTCAAGTTAAGCATCTTTAATTGATACCAAATTAATCTTTAAATATTTAGTCAAAATTTGCTCCTCCTTATGCCACATTTTTTAGTTTCATTCCTTGTTTACTCTTGATACAACTTAATCAATATTTGTTCTCATTGAATTTTGTTTCTTATAACCAAATTTATATCACATTAAAAAGATATAACATGTTGACAAGATTTTGATGTAATTTAATATGTTAAATTCATTTTCTTCATTTATCAAATTTTTTCTTCCTTATTATCATTATAAGTGTTTATTATAATTTATGATACTAACTGAGTTTGAAAATATTTTTCTAAGAAATTTAGCTTATGAAACAAATAGATCAATATTTTAAATTATTCTTATACTCTAACCATGAAAGTTCATAAACAGTTTCATTTAATATGTCTTCAATCATAATCAATCATAATACTCAATTATAATAGATAATCAAAATAATATCATCAAAATTAATAAAATAAAATATTAAATCATTTGATATATAGTTGACTAATACTTAAATCATGCATCAATATTTTAATATTCTTTCTAATTGAACTGTAGGAGTAATTATCAATTATTGAGATTAATTTATCTCCAAAAATTTTAACTCCATCTTTCATTTTGTGCCTTGAGCATCCATAATTAAGATGCCATTTTCTTTTGGATTAGAGGAATGTCAAGCACACCCGCACTCACAAAGATCAAGTGTATTTTGGTATCCAAGCTAACTTAGATCCTTTGAGGTTCGTATCAATAGTTTCTTTTGGAATTCAAATTTATTTGATCTTTATATTTTTATATGTATTAGCCGAACAATTAAATGATTTATGTTCAGTTTTGTTGCATTTAAAGCATGTAATAAATTTGTTATCAAAATGATATTTATCAATAGAAATTTTTAAAAATCTTAATTTTGCAAAAGAGTTAGCTTTAGATGTCAAAATTTGTTTAATATGCAAATTTTGTGAACCAATAAAGAATTTATCTATAATTGATTTTAGTTTATTTATTTTATTTTTTAAAGTTTCATTCTTTTCTAATAAATCTTTTTGTTTAACTAATAATTCATTCTTTTCATCTACCATGTGTTTTAATCTATCTATTTTTTTTTGTAGACTCTCATTTTATTTAATTAAGACATCTTGTTTAGTTTGTAAATCTTTCTTATCTTTTCCTAATCTATCTTTATCTTTATTCAAATTTTGATTTTCTTTTTAAGCACTTTATTTCTTTTTAGATAGCTTTTTAAAATCATTAAATAATTCAAAAAATGCATCATGTAATTTATCAAAAGTAAAATTATTAGATTGATTTAAGCTTACCTCTTCATTGTGAGCCATCAAGCATAGGTTTGTCTCTTCTTCACTTGAGGATGACTCTTCTTCGGAATTTGAGCTCTCACTATTTTTTTAATTAGCCAATATGGCTTTTCTTCATAATTTTTTTGAGCTCCTTTTTAGTGTGGGATAGTGCTTTTTATGTTTTCTAAATTGATGCTTTCCTTTTTTTTCTCTTCTTGGTTCAAAATTTTTCTTCTTTCTTATGAATCTCATGAACCTTCTTATAAGTACTGCTATTTCTTCATCATCTTTCGAATCCTCAATAGAATCATTTGAACTTTCTTTAATGGTCGATGACTTGAGTGCAAAGATTTTTTTCTTCATCTCTTCCTCCTCCATTCTTTGGTTCATATTGAGCTCATGTATCATGAGCGATCCGATTAACTCTTTCAAAGCAAGCTTGTTAAGATCCTTGGCTTCTTAAATTACCGTTACTTTTGCTTTCCAAGCCTTCGGTAAGGATCTAAGAATTTTTCATACAAGATCACCATTAGAATAGTCTTTTCCAAGGCTCTTTAATTCATTTATAATTTCAGTAAATCTTGTAAACATATCACTTATTATCTCATGAGATTTCATTTTGAATAACTCATATTTATGAATCAACATATTTATTTTAGATTCTTTGATTTGACTTGTTTCCTCATAGATCATTTCAAGTCTATTCCAAATCTCTTTTGTAGATAAACATGTTGATATTCTATTACATTCATTATAATCTAAAGCACAATATAGAATATTAATAGCTTTAGCATTTAATTGAGCTAGCTTTTTATCTAGCTCATTTTAATCTTTTTCTGATTTAGATACACACATATCATTGACAATTATTATGGATGTATGAGGATCATTGAGTATGATATTCTATATGTCATAATCTTGTGCTTGAATAAAATTTCTCATTCTAGTTTTTCAATAAATATAGTTGGTGCCATTGAAAAAAGAAGGTCTAATGATTAAGTATCCTTCACTCAATAAAGAGCCAAATGGATTAACCATAAAATCTTTAGCTCTAGAATAAATAGAAAATTCAGAGCACCTGCTCTGATACCAATTATTGCTCAATGATGGCTATCCAAGAGGAGGGATGAATTGGATATTTAAAAATTTAAACTATGAATATGCTGAATTTTAATGCTACATGCTTGGTGAAATAAAATAAAACATAAGTATAAATAAAGAATAATAGAAATAAAACTATACAAACACAAATACCAAGTTTTTATAGTGGTTCGGCACCAAACTTGGCACCAACATCCACTCTCCAAGTAACCCCCTTGGAAATTCAACTATAATCATTCAATTAATTATAGTTCGATTATTTTTTTTAGATTCACAATCCAACTTGGTTGATTTTGACCTAGGCTCATCAACTACAATCTTTACAATGATTATTTTTTGGGCTTATAATCAATTCGGTTGATTTTTCTTAGATCATCAATCAAAATCATATAAGATTATTTTTTTCTGGATTAACAATCAATCTTGATTGATTTTAATCTTGACTCACCAATCAAACCACTAAAATATCTAACTCTAGGCTTGGACCAACCCAAATTTCTCATCCCAAAAAATTTAAAATAAAATATAAAAATATAAAGATTAAATTTTAAAAATAAATTTTTTTTGAAGAATCGAAAGAAATCTGAATGATGATGGTTGAATGCTTGACTTCTTCTTGAATGCCTGAGTGATGATGAGGCTCTTTGATTCTTGACTTGATTGCTTCCTCACTTCAATTTACTCTTGCTCTCACTTGCTTGAGGATAATTTATAGTGGAAGGATAAAGGTTAACTTTGAAATCAACTCTTCTCTTTTCAGCTTACTTCTTTGGCTTTCTTCAATGAATACTCAATGAAACTCTCAAAAAGCTTATTTTTAATGCTTAAAATATTTTTTAAGTATCCTTAAGATTTTTTATTAGTTTAATTTATTTTGGAGGTCTTTAAAAGTGATCTACTATTGGAAACAAGAAAATAGTCGTTGAAAAAAGTTGGAGCTGAAAAAATATAGTTTTGAAAAAACTAGCCATTACAGTGAATTTAGTCGACTAAGTTTCTTTGAGTCGACTAAGTCTTAGTCTGCTTAATCTGACTTAGTCTGCTAAGTGGACAAAGTTTGAAAATCTGCCTTTCTGTCATACTACTGTTCTCTGAGATTGAGTCGACTAACTTTCTTACTTAGTTGACTAAGTCTTCTGGATCCTGAATTTTGATCTTTTTATACTTTTTGACTTTTTTATTCTCTGAGACTGAGTCAACTAACTCCTGATTTAGTCAACTAAGTTCCTTACTAAGCATACCATGAGATTTTTAGTAGCTTTTCTTCTCCAAATTCATTTATAGACTAGACATACTTTCTAAACTTGATTTAACTCTCATTAACCATCCTTTTTAAGGTGTGTCAAGTCTAATTTTTTTTCTTCAATGATCTCTTGATTGATGGTACTCAATTTAATTAATGAAAATTACTTAGAGCATTGTGAGCAATAAAAATTTAAACTACACATCCTCAAAAATAATATTAGTAACATAATAAATTATATTCAAAACTCTTTATCATCATCAAAATCAATCTTTAGATCAACATCATCTGTGTAATACTACTTCAAATCCATGATACTAAATTAAGAGTCAAAATCAAAATTGATATCAGCTATGCATAATATACCTAAAATGTTACTCTTATGTTACCTTTATAGTTTTTTAAATACATTTTAAATGCTTATGTTTTTTTGTCTTAGGTAAAATGATAGAGAGAAATGTAGCAAGCAGAAGGAGAACAACAAGAGAATGCAAACTTGCTGCCATGCAACCAGATGGTGTATGTTCTGAAATCCTCTTTGCAATAAAGATTTAAAATAATTCCACAACTATGAAGGAAGACATTTCTTTTTATTTTTTATTACCTATTGTGCAAGAACACTTTATGATAAGATTCTTAATTTTGGGCCACCTGGATGTATGTGTAGAGAATGTGGGGCATTAATGTGGTATGAAGAATACACTACAAAATGGAGAAAACTGAAAGAACCAAAATTCTTGCTCTATTGTTCAGATGGAAAGATTAAGTTACCATTGCTTAGAGTTTCTCTACAACCCCTAAAACACTTTTTGGATGATCCATGTGATAGGGATGTAGTTGAATTCTGGAACAATACCAGGTTCTACAATTATTTGTTTTTGTTCACATCCATGGGAGGAAATTAACATAGAATCCAATATAAACAAGTCAGGTGGGCCTTATGTGTTTCGATTAAATTAATGGCCAGAATGTACACCATATAGGATCATTGCTTCCTCCACCAGGCAACAAACCTCAATTTGCTTAGCTATACATCTACAACACTAATAATAAAGTCCTAAATAGGATTAGTGCTATCACTAATGGAGACTCAAGCCACTCTGTTAATCCCTTAATGGTAGACTCTCTTCTTAAGATGTTTGATAAACATAATTTTTTGGTGAAAACATTTAGGTTGGAATAGGATAGATTTAAAGAAGGTGAAGCTGGGTCCTTATACTTGCAACTATTAAATGGCAAGAGAAGAGATAGAAGGTAATATGACTTGCCTAATGTCAGCAAAGTTGCAGCTCTAATTATGGGTGATTTTGTTATCACTGTTTAGGGACATGATATCATAGTTGATGAGAAGAAAAAGGGTCTTACAACAATAACAAAACTTCATCCAAGCTTCATGTCATTATAATATCCACTGCTCTTTCCTTACGGCAAAGATGGATTCTGACTTGGTATCAAATACAGAGCCAGTCATGCACATAAGGAATTCAGATGAGGATAAACATGTCACTATGAGAGAATACCATGCTTACTGCATTCAGCAAAAAGTTACTGCATTCAGCAAAAAGAATAGTTGAAGGATATACCTTTTGAAGTCTAGGAGATTATTCCAACAATACATTGTTGATGCATACATATGTATTGAGGAGGATAGATTACGGTGGGTGCATTCTCACCAACCTATTCTCATAATTGAGTTGTATAATGGGTTGTCTGATGCTATGATTAGAGGATATCACATAACCACATTTGTAGGAAAGAGAATTATTTTGCCTTCCTTCTTTATTGGTGGTCCAAGATACATGGTACAAAATTACCAAGATGCCATGGCCATATGCAGATGGGTTGGATATTCCAATTTGTTCATTACATTCACATACAATCCAAAATGGCCTAAGGTTGATCGATTTATTTTGGAACTTGGGGAGGAACATGTTGTTGACATACCTGACGTAGTGGTTCGTCTATTCCATGCTAAGCTATATGACTTGATGAAAGATATAAAAAAAGACATATATTTGGAAAAATAATAGCAGATACGTTCAATTTTTCACTCTCAATTTTGTGTGCTTATGAAATATAAATTCGATAATTGTTGTCAGATCTTTATCTAACATTTTGTTAGCAATTTTTGATAGTATGCATGTCAAACAATACCTTAACAATACTTTAAATCTTTACACTACAGAAACTAGGTATATATTAGTAACTTGATCTCTATTTATTTGTTGATCTACTAAGTGTGTGTGTGTGTGTGTGTGTGTGTGTGTGTGTGTGTGTGTGTGTGTGTGTGTAATTACAAATTTTATTGTAAGAGCTCTTAAATGATCTTTAAATTAAATAAGACTATAGTACCTCAAAAGATTCAAAAGAAAAACTTATAATGAATTTGTGAATGAAGAGAGTGTAGTTGATTATAAAAAAGTAAAATCAACCTAGGATGTAAGTATTTGTAGTTAGTTGATTTGAAACATGTGCTATAAATATATACCTTTTTTCTATGGAAAACAATAATTCTACCGCTGGTCTCTTTTCATTTCTCTATCTTCTCACAATTAAGCATGCCATCTTCTAAACAATATCACACTTGAAGCAAAACACAAAGTGCAAGAGATACATGTTGGTGTTCTTTGTATGTTTTTCCCCTTGAAACAATGGGTGGTACTCTTCTTTCCTTTTTGTCCAATTAGCCATATGTTTGCTTTATTTTATTTGCACAAATAAAAGATTTTTTGCTTATATGCTTGTTCTGGATAATCATTCTATAGTGATTTTCTTATTCCAACATTCCATTTCACATGTGAATGCATGATCATTCAAATATGAAATTGGAAAAGACAAAATAGTTAAAGAGATTCTATATTCTATGTTCACAACATCAATTAAGGAAGACATGATAGAAAAATGAGATATTAGTGAGGACTACTCTTTATTTGCTCATGCATAGAGGTTCATATAATTTGTCTTTGACAACATGCATTGCTTAAAATGCTATCTAGTGAGGTAGTTTTTTTTTCCCATACAAGTGTATTTTTCTCCCTTTTTTTAAAGTATTATCATGAATGAAAAATGTTGGAAAAAATATCGACTTTTGTCTTTCATATTCAAGAATTTATGAATTCTTTTTTTGTTGCAATAGTATCATGAATGAAAAGTTCTAGAAAATTATGTACCTTTCTTTTCCCTATTCACGTGTTTTGATTTTTTGGATCAATTCTATTAGGAATATGTGAATTAATGTAAGAAATTTGATTTATTTTGATATACATTTCCCCCATTTTACTATTACATATTGATCATAAATTATTAAACATTCTTGAAAATATCTATATATACAAATATATAGTGTGTGACTAATTTATAATGGTACAAATCAACATATGACATATGGTTGTTTTTTTCAGTGATATATATGGTCGAATTCTGAAAAATGGAGTCAATGCAACCATATGCCCGCATATTAGTCTTTCTCCATCCTCAAGATAAAAGACCATCAACTGAAGATATTGATCAGATTATTAGTGTTGAGATACCTAATTCTATTGAAGACCCAATTGGCTATGAGGCTATCACCAATTTCATGGTTCATGGATCATGCGGAGATTATAACAAAAGCAGTCACTGCATGGGCGATTGTAGATATAGCAAGCTTTTTCCAAGAACGTTCAATGAAAGAACTAAGATAGATGAGGATGGGTGGGTTCCCAATATATAGACGAAGATATATATGATAGCCAATTTGTTCTGAAGAAAGGAGTGAACCTTGATAACTGCTTTATTATACCATACAACCGATACCTTTTGGTCAAGTATCAAGCTCATATAAATATAGAATGATGTAATCATTCCACGTCTGTGAAATACCTCTTCAAGTACATCAATAAAGGACCTGATTGTGCGATTATTGTCATATATGATAATGCAGAAGAAGAGGAAGATTTAGCAACATCAACTATGAAGGTAGATGAAATTAAAAATTATCTAGATTATAGATATGCTTCATCCACTAAAGCCTGTTGGCATACCTTTGGCTTTGAAATTAAATACAGACAACCAACAATAGAAAGATTGTATTTCCTAGCGAGCATATGGTTGTCTTTCTAAAAGAAAAATATATAGAGAATGTGTTGCAGAAGGTCAGTGTTGATTTGTCAATGTTTACAAAGTAGATGGAATGTAATAAGTAATATCTAGATGCTAAAACTTTAACCTATACTGAATTCTCTAGTAAATGGGTGTGGCATAGTACTAACAAGATATGTACAAGATGCAAAGGAAAAAGGAGCGTCGGTCAGATCTACTACAGTCATGCTTCAAGCAGTGAAAGCTATTACTTGATGATGCTATTGAATGTTATTGAAGGGCCAATGTGTTATTCTATCTCCGAATAGTTAATGGTATCACCTATGCAACTTTTAAGGAGGCATGTTATGCACTTGGCATGCTGGATGATGACAAGGAGTGGATTGAATGTATTATGGAGGCCTCATTTTAGGTTCCCAGATGACAACTACATTAGTTATTTGTTACCATACTATTGTTTTGTGAGGTATTTAGTGCTTTAAAGCTGTGCGACTCTTGTTGGAAGCATGTGTGTGAAGATATCCTATATCAGCAAAGGAAAGTTGTTAATTTTTCTTAATTGTAATTGACTGATAAGCAGATCTAGGGTTATGGATTGTCTGAAATCTCTACCACCTTAGTGAAATGTGGAAAATCTTTAGATGGCTATCCTAATTTGACCAAGCTAGAGAAGTCTTTATTGAAAGAATGTGACAACAGGCTTCTTCGTGAAGAATTGAATTATAACAGGGATGAATTAGTAGCTAAATATACTGTTAGATATATGTGCCCTAGAAGCCAGAATTGGTTGACACTTGTAATACACTTCTAGGGGCAAAATTATAATTTTGACTATAATTAATAAAATGGGTTATTTTCTATCACACCTATGTTTAGTGTCTGTGATACATCCTTTGAGTTAATGGTAATGATAATTCATATTTTCAAGAGTTGAAAATTTAAGACATGAATAATCATTATTAACTCATAAACAGCTTCCGACCATAGGATCATCACGAGGATGGTGATTGATTCGGAAGGTTGGTGTACGATCGCTTCTCTTTAGTAGATGAGTCTTGAGTCTACGATGTGGAGACACCGGAGCGAAAGTATAGGTACTCATTAGAGAACGAGGGCACTGAGCGTGACCACCTCGAGTAGTCATTAGGAAGTCTACCTTCTCGTCAATGACTGACTCGATGCTGCAGTAGTGTGTCTGGTTCTTTGACCTGAGATGCATCGACAATTCACCTTGAGGGTGTTATAGTTTGACTACACCATTACTCGGTCTCCTAGCCATATGGAATCCTGAGGTGTATGTTGGCTATAGCATGTTCATTGTAGGAACTGGATTGCATCAAGATGGGATCTATCTACCTCGGTGGTAGAGGAGCAGCCCTATGATAATCATGAGAATCAAGTCCTGAAGCCCATGGCCATGGCAGAGTGAAATAATAGAAAGAGTTTCTATTTAGATTTTCACATTGGACTCGAATCGAATGATTATATCATATGACAGAGACTAGGGTTTGACGAGTTTACCTTAACCCTAATCTGATCGGGGCTCAAGATAGAAGAACTTAATCACACAGGTAGCTGCACCAAGAGGTTCGCATTCAGCTCTGATGGGTTGCCACCATATACTGCTAGGTGTCACTGGTGGATTTTGGGAGCAATTAGAATGATTTAGATGATCGATCATTCTAGCTGTTCGAATCAGAAGAGTTCTGATCCATCGAAAGGAGTTTCGATGATGTCTATGATAGAGATCATGATATATCCCATTACCATACAGAACTGAACCTAACTGGGTCACACAAACAAAGGTTTGAATCTGGTGATCATCAATTGAACTGATCTAGTTCAATTGATCTGAATGAGATTCAATTAGGTTCAAGGAAATCGTGCTAGCACTCGATTGAACCTAACGTTCTTCTTTTACTATCACAAATAAGTTGTCCTGACTGAGCCAAAGGAGTTTGTGCTCAATCAGAGGCCTTCATATGGTCTAATTGGAGGTTGTCCAAGTTAGAGAAGGTTGTCTTATTTTATAAGACATGACCTGCCATTTTTGGTCACCTACCATTTTTGGTCCTTTGACTTTGGTCAAAAGTTGACCTTTGACTGGTCAAATGTTGACCATAGACACTTTGACTTTTGTCCACGTGTCATACACCTATTGGAGAACTGGTGGGAGCCTGTCCTCCTACCAGAACCTAGCAAGGAGGAGGGCGCATGCCACCCTAGGCGTGCGCCCAAGTTGGAGGCGCCTTGGAATCCTTGTTGGACAAGGACTCCACCTCCCTTTTGGATTCCAATCAGAGTTCTACTAAGAATCCTGTTTGACTAGTCTTAGGCGCCCTCTAAGGAGGAATCCAGGGGTCTCTATTTCCACCAATCAGATTTAGATCTGATTTCACAAAGGGTTGTGATTGGTTGGGAGGAAGAGGAGTTGGATCACGCTTAGTCTATAAATAAAACCCTGCGCCCAACTCAGATTCAAATGCAATTAGAATAGAGATTTCCCACGCCCCAAGGCTGCCTCTCCCCTCTTCCTCCATGCCTAAACTTCTCCTCCTTCTCCTCTCCACGTCCAAAAGAGTTTTGGACTTAGGTTGGTGCATTCCAGATCAAAAGAAAGGCGATCAAAAGAAGAAGGCTGCACTGCTGCAAAGGACGACTGCTGATCTTCAAAAGGAGTTTTGAAGATCCTCCAGATCAGATCCAGATCTAATTTTTGGAGGCGTGATAGAAAAGAAGAGGATCTCCAGATCCAACTCGAGTGGATACCGGTAGAGGCCAGGCGCTTGCGTGGCTAGATCCAGAACCTTCCGCTGCAATCAGGATCATCTACAGGATAATAGGATTACCCAAATCAGGTAAATTAAATTTGATTTAATTTATCTTATTTTATTTTATTTATTAAAATAATAAGAATCAGATCTAAAACATATCAAGATCTGATTGAGATCAAGAGAAAAAATTTTGAAATATATCTCTTGATCTGATCAGATCTGGACGAACCTAGACCAGGAAATCAGGATTTCCCTTCAACTGGTATCAGAGCCATGGTTCTAAATTATTTAGATCTGATTTTAATTTTATTTTAATTAAAAATAAAGTGATTTTAGATGTCACATGAGATGTGATCAGATCTGAAATCAGAAAAAATTAAAATTAAATGATTTGGATCTAAGAACATGAAGATATGCATGACTAGTTCTAGAATAGAATAGTTCTATAGAATAGTTTTGCATGTCTTTGATTTAATCTGATTAAATCATATTTTAGATCTTCTTATTTACTATTTTTTGATATTATAAGTGTTATAATAATATCTGATAAATAGAAAATAAAAATTATTTAATTTTAAATATCATATGAGATATGATTGATGCATGTCTAGACTAGTTGTAGAATAGTTCTACATAATTATCTAGATTAGAATTTATTTTGATTAGATCAATTTAAATCTAATTTTTTAGATTATTATGAGATAATTTAGATCTGAAAATATGCATGATTTGATACATGAGATGTATGCAAAATATGCCTTGATTAGATCTAAATTTGTATATGAGATATATATGATATAGATCTATACTGTTTTGTAGATTTACATGTTCCTGATTAAGGCGTTCCTCTTGGCCGTCCGATCATAAGAATGAAGAAGGGTTTAAAGGCCCTCTCTTTCCATTCGATGGGGTGTTCTTATGATGTGTAGAGGTGCTGCGTGTTCGTCCTTAATCAGAAACCCAAAACTTACTTTCTGCAAAATCCTAGATCCTGAAATCCTAGGATTTATTGTGCATATTTTGTTTATGAACCCAACTTAATTAAGAATTAAGTTTATGAAATATTAATTAGGTCTAAAATTGAGAATTTTAGATCTAAGACATATTCATAATACTGGGTTCGGGCTTGGGTAGCTCAATTAGGTCTAAGCGGTCGATCAAATCGAATCAAGAGTTGGTTAGAGGGGATCAACAATGCTTAAATTGACCAGCCTAATAGGATTAAGTCTGGGTCAAGATCGAGTCACGATCAAGCAAGACCTAATTAGGCTCAGAGGTTAGAGTCTGGATTGTAGGCTAACCCAATTGGTTCTGACTCAATAATTTGGTGTCTAAGGTAAGTTTGGCATAGACGACCGACTGGTTTTTAATTGGAAGCTACTCGACCTGAATGCATTCTTGTACGAGTTAACGGCATATTCCTTCCACCGATCTCACTTACCTGGCCATATCTGTTGACATAGTTCTAATTTGAGGTGGTCAATAATCCGAGCTGACCCATGCCACTAGGTTAGTCATAATTGTTATGACTAAGCCAAGTCTAGTTTAATGAGACCTGAATCAATTCTCCCTAAGAAAAGATTAAGTCTGAGGTCTTCCACCATTGTAGATGTGCGGGCCCTTCCCGGGGTTGATTGTTCTCGGCTGGATACAGTGGCTCAGTTGCACCGAAAAGACGCAACCATGTCTATTAGGCATTGGATGCTATGGGCTGGAGGATGAGTTGGGCTCAATATTTCGGATACGGTGAGAGATCCAATTAGGAACCCAGTCTATGCAAATGGTGGGTCTGACTTAACTAAGGAGTGGATCAATATTCCGGATACGGTGAGATTCATGAATTAGAGACCAAGTTTTGGTGCACCATGATTAGAGAATCATTGAACAAGAGTTGTTCACTCATTGGCTAACCCATCACCAATAACTGTTAGGTGAGGTGATGAGTCAGTTGGTGAGACCGCACCATCCACTAGAAATCATCAATTGCGGAGATTTTTGCATCTCTACAGAGAGAGTGTAGGGATTCGAGAAAATAGTGGGAGCTAATTTATTTAAAAATAAAATTCCTAAATAAATTGGTCAAATCAAAATTACAGTATCTAACTAGAATCTTTGACTCTCTACAGGAATATGTCTGCGTCAAACCCATTGGCACGTATCCTGGACACACATAGACTGACTGGACCCAATTATAAAGATTGGCTCAGGAACTACAAAATTATTTTGGGTTCCAAGAAGTTAACACATGTTTTGGACCAGGACCCTCCCACATTACCAGTCCGTCCATCTGTTGAACAGAGAGCGTCTCTGGAAAAAATGGATTGACGAAGATAATAAGGCCAGATACTACATGTTGGGCTCGATGTCTGATGAGCTCCAGCGCCAACATGAAGATATCGGGACTGCTCGCCAAATGTTGGCTCACCTGCAGGAGATGTTTGGTGAACAGAGTCGCACAGCCAAATATCAAGTCACAAAATGACTTTTTAAGGCTAAGATGCGTGATGGGCAGTCAGTCCAAGATCACTGTCTGACAATGATCAAGGACATGGAAGAGCTTGAGAAGCTCGGTGTGAAGTTGGACTTGGATCTGCAGAACGATATTATTCTGCAATCCTTGACTGATGCATATGGGCAATTCATCATGAATTACCACATGCATAAACTTCAAAATTCCTTGGCCGAGTTGATGAATATGCTGGTTACCGCTGAGCTTTCTATGAAAGGTTCTAAAGGCTCAGTTCTTGCTATGGAACGGACTTCTTCCAAAAGAAAGTCTTATGGAAAGAAAAAGAAGTCTGTGAAAAAGCAAAAGGATGGAAGGATCAAAGAAGAAGAAGGCAGAACCGAAGAAGAAGGTCGATGGCAAAGGAAAGTGTTTCCATTGCAACAGCGACGGCCATTGGAAGCGGAACTGCCCTACTTACCTGGCCACCCTAAAGAACAAGAAGGAAGGTCCTTCTGGAGGTATGCTCGTTATTGAGTCTAACCTTACGGTTTCTTCTGCATCCAGTTGGGTGCTTGACTCTGGTTCTAGTGCTCATCTGTGCACTTCTATGCAGGGTCTTGAGGATAGCAGGAGGCTGAGGGATGGAGACATGATCCTACGCATCGGTAATGGAGCAAGAGTTGCTGCAGTAGCCGTGGGAACATACCCTCTTCGATTACCATCTGGTTTAGACTTAGTTTTAAAAGACTGTTATTATGTGCCTGCAGCTAGCAGGAATTTGATTTCTGTTTCATGCTTAGCACACAAGAAGGTTATGTGATCACCTTCTTTAAGGACCATTGTAACATTCTTTATGAAAGAAATAAAATTGCAAATGGTTTCCTTGTTAATGGTCTTTATCAGTTGCATATTGATGTACCTATTTTAACTATCGAGCAAAACGTGAATGCCAAACGACCTAGGGATAGTCCAAACGACAGATATCTATGGCACCTGAGATTAGGTCATATAGCAGAAGATAGGATTAACAAATTGGAGAAAAATGGGCTATTGAGTCCATTGACTTTTGAGTCATATCCAACTTGTGAATCTTGTCTTCAAGGCAAAATGACTAAACTCCCTTTTGTTGGACATGGGGAGAGGGCCACAGATCTCCTTGCCCTAGTACATACTGATGTGTGCGGCCCATTTGATGTGCCGGCTAGAGGCAATTTTGTCTACTTCATTACCTTTACCGATGATCTGTCTAGGTATGGGTATGTGTATCTTATGAGACACAAGTCTGAAGCTTTTGAAAAGTTCAAAGAATTCAGACATGAAGTAGAAAAACAAACTGAAAAACCCATTAAGGATTCTTCGATCAGATCGAGGAGGTGAATACCTTAGCCGAGAATTCCTAGACTATCTTAAGAAAAATGGCATAGTCTCTCAATGGACTCCACCAGGAACACCTCAACTCAACGGGATTTCAGAACGGAGAAATCGGACTCTATTGGATATGGTTCGATCCATGATGAGCTTCACAGACCTCCCTGATTTCCTTTGGGGACATTCATTATTAACTTCAATTTATCTACTGAATAGGGTTCCCTCTAAAACCGTTCCTACCACACCGTATGAGATATGGCACGGTAAGAAACCAAGTCTGAGTCATCTCAGAATTTGGGGTTGTCCGGCTTATGTCAAAAGACAACAAGCGGACAAGTTAGAGTTTAGGTCCTTTCAGAGCTCGATTCATAGGATATCCTAAAGAGTCATTAGGATACTATTTCTACATTCCAGAAGACCACAATGTGATTGTGAGTCGACATGCCATCTTTCTTGAAAAATAGTTTATTCAAGATAGCGGCATTGGAAAGCAGATCAAGCTTGATGAGAAAGTCTCACAAGCAGAACGAGCTAAGGACCAAGTGGAACCAAATCAGGTTGAGCCAATAAGAACACTACCTCCTCCACCTCGTAGATCGGAAAGAGTTTTCCGTCCTCCTGAAAGATACTTAGGTATTATTTCAGAGGACGTAGAGAAAATGTTCCTCGTAGGTAATGGTGCTCATGGTGATGATCCCAAAACCTACAACGAGGCGATATCAGATATCGACTCCGAGAAATGGCTTGAGGCAATGAAGTCAGAGATCGACTCGATGCACTCAAACCAAGTCTGGACCTTGGTAGATCCACCAGAAGGTATAGTACCTATTGGGTGTAAATGGATCTTCAAGAGAAAGATTGGTGCAGATGGGAATGTGGAGACATTCAAGGCTAGACTGGTGGCAAAAGGTTATAGTCAACGTGAAGGCATTGACTATCAGGATACCTTTTTCCTCGGTAGCTATGCTAAAATCCATCCGCACATTGCTTGCCGTTGCAGCCTATTTCGATTATGAAATATGGCAAATGGACGTGAAAACGGCATTCCTAAATGGATATCTTGAGGAAGATATCTATATGGAACAGCCGCTAGGTTTCACATCCAGTGATACTGATCACAAGGTTTGCAAGCTGCAAAGGTCCATATATGGACTTAAGCAAGCATCTCGGAGCTGGAACACTCATTTCAATGATGTGATCAAAAAATTTGGTTTCATCAAAAATGAAGAGGAACCATGTGTTTTCAAAAGGGTCAGTGGGAGCGCTGTTGTCTTCCTCGTATTGTACGTGGATGACATCCTCCTTATTGGGAATGATATTCCCATGTTGACATCAGTCAAGATGTGGTTGTCCAAGGAATTCTCCATGAAAGACCTAGGTGAAGCATCCTTTATTCTAGGAATTAAGGTCTATAGGGATAGACCGAATAGGATGCTAGGACTTTCACAGAAGATGTACATAGAGAAAGTACTAAAGAGGTTTAGTATGGAAAACTCTAAGAGGGGATTAATACCCTTCAGACATGGTATTCATCTTTCCAAGAAGATGTGCCCCAGCACACCTGAGGAAATAGAACGCATGAGCAAGATCCCTTATGCTTCTGCAATAGGGAGCCTCATGTATGCCATGCTATGTACACGACCTGATATAGCCCATGCTGTGAGTGTCACAAGCAGATATCAGTCAAATCCAGGTGAAGAACACTGGACTTCTGTGAAATGTATCCTTAAGTACTTGAGAAGAACTAAGGATATGATGTTGGTCTTTGGTAACGGAGAACTCCAAGTTCAAGGGATACACAGACTCGGACTTCATGTCCTGATATAGATGATCGAAAGTCGACATCTGGAAAGTCTGTTTGTGTGCAATGGTGGAGCTGTCAGCTGGAAGAGTTCCAAGCAAACTGTGATAGCAGATTCCACCATGGAAGCAGAATATATAGCTGCATCAGAGGCTGCAAAGGAAGCATTCTGGTACAAGAAGTTTGCTGCAGAAATTGGAGTAATGCCATCAGATGCCATTCCTCTTTACTGCGACAACAATGGCGCCATAGCCCTTGCTAAGGAGCCGAGGTCTCACCAGAAGTCCAAGCACATTGAGCGGCGATATCATCTCATCCGCGATTACCTTGAGAAAGGTTACGTTGAGGTCAAGAGAGTCAACTCCACAGATAATGTGGCAGACCCACTTACAAAGCCGTTGGGCCAGCAGAAGATCGAAGCCCACCTTGAGAAGATGGGACTTAGACTTGTAGCCAATTGGCTTTAGGACAAGTGGGAGATTGTTAGATATATGTGCCCTAGAAGCCAGAAT
The DNA here is from genome assembly GCA_006176705.1 of Cocos nucifera. Classification (NCBI taxonomy): domain Eukaryota; kingdom Viridiplantae; phylum Streptophyta; class Magnoliopsida; order Arecales; family Arecaceae; genus Cocos; species Cocos nucifera. The sequence goes on from QRFJ01002747.1 coordinate 441,751, forward strand.
TGGCTGACACTTGTAATACACTTCTAGGGGCAAAATTATAATTTTGACTATAATTAATAAAATGGGTTATTTTCTATCACATATGTGTATTTAGTGTCTGTGATACATCCTTTGAGTTAATGGTAATGATAATTCATATTTTCAAGAGTTGAAAATTTAAGACATGAATAATCATTATTAACTCATAAACATGCTCCCGACCATAGGATCATCACGAGGATGGTGATTGATCCGGAAGGTTGGTGTACAATCGCTTCTCTTTAGTAGATGAGTCTTGAGTCTACGGTGTGGAGACACCGGAGCGAGAGTACAGGTACTCGTTAGAGAACGAGGGCACTGAGCGTGACCACCTCGAGTAGTCATTAGGAAGTCTACCTTCTCGTCAATGACTGACTCGATGCTGCAGTAGTGTGTCTGGTTCTTTGACCTGAGGATGCATCGGCAGTTCACCTTGAGGGTGTTATAGTTTGACTACACCATTACTCGGTCTCCTAGCCATATGGAACCCTGAGGTGTATGTTGGCTATAGCATGTTCATTGTAGGAACTGGATTGCATCAAGATGGAATCTATCTACCTCGGTGGTAGAGGAGCAGCCCTATGATGATCATGAGAATCAAGTCCAGAAGCCCATGGCCATGGCAGAGTGAAATAATAGAAAGAGTTTCTATTTAGATTTTCACATTGGACTCGAATCGAATGATTACATCATATGACAGAGACTAGGGTTTGACGAGTTCACCTTAACCCTAATCTGATCGGGGCTCAAGATAGAAGAACTTAATCACACAGGTAGCTGCACCAAGAGGTTCGCATTCAGCTCTGATGGGTTGCCACCATATACTGCTAGGTGTCACTGGTGGATTTTGGGAGCAATTAGAATGATTTAGATGATCGATCATTCTAGCTGTTCGATCAGAAGAGTTCTGATCCATCGAAAGGAGTTTCGATGATGTCGATGATAGAGATCATGACATATCCCATTACCATACAGAACTGAACCTAACTGGGTCACACAAACAAGGGTTTGAATCTGGTGATCATCAATTGAACTGATCTAGTTCAATTGATCTGAATGAGATTCAATTAGGTTCAAGGAAATCGTGCTAGCACTCGATTGAACCTAACGTTCTTCTTTTACTATCATAAATAAGTTGTCCTGACTGAGCCAAAGGAGTTTGTGCTCAATCAGAGGCCTTCATATGGTCTGACTGGAGGTTGTCCAAGTCAGAAAAGGTTGTCTTATTTTGTAAGACATTACCTGCCATTTTTGGTCACCTGCCATTTCTTGTTCTTTGACTTTGGTCAAAAGTCTACCTTTGACTGGTCAAATGTTGACCATTGACACTTTGACTTTTGACCACATGTCATGCACCTATTGGAGAGCTGGTGGGGGCCTGTCCCCCTGCCAGAACCTGGCAAGGAGGAGGGCGCACGCCACCCTAGGCGTGTGCCCAAGTTGGAGGCGCCTAGGAGTCCTTGTTGGACAAGGACTCCACCTCCCTTTTGGATTCCAATCAGAGTTCTACTAAGAATCCAGTTTGACTGGTCTTAGGCGCCCTCTAAGGAGGAATCCAGGGGTCTCTATTCCCACCAATCAGATTTAGATCTGATTTCACAAAGGGTTGTGATTGGTTGGGAGGAAGAGGAGTTGGATCACAAGCTTAGTCTATAAATAAGACCCTGCGCCCAACTCAATTCAAATGCAATTAGAATAGAGATTTCCCACGCCCCAAGGCTGCCTCTCCCCCTCTTCCTCCATGCCTAAACTTCTCCTCCTTCTTGCTCTCCACGTCCAAAAGAGTTTTGGACTTAGGTTGGTGCGATTCCAGATCAAAAGAAAGGCGATCAAAAGCAAGAAGGCTGCGCTGCTGCAAAAGGACGACTGCTGATCTTCAAAAGAAGTTTTGAAGATCCTCCAGATCAGATCCAGATCTAATTTTTGGAGGTATGATAGAGAAGAAGAGGATCTCCAGATCCAACTCGAGTGGATACCGGTAGAGGCCAGGCGCTTGCGTGGCTAGATCTAGAACCTTCCGCTGCAATCAGGATCATCTACAGGATAATAGGATTACCCAAATCAGGTAAATTAAATTTGATTTAATTTATCTTATTTTATTTTATTTATTAAAATAATAAGAATCAGATCTGAAACATATCAAGATCTGATTAGGATCAAGAGAAAATTTTTTGAAATATATCTCTTGATCTGATCAGATCTGGACGAACCTGGACCGGGAAATCAGGATTTCCCTACATATACATCATTATTCAGTATATTAAACTCAAAATAGAGAGAAATCTATGATTTAGTACTCTATTCAGTTACAAACAATGATGGTAAATGTTTCTTTGTTTATGGTTATGGTAGTACTAGAAAAACTTACCTTTGGAGAACAATTATCACATGCTTGAGATCGGAAGGGATGATTGTCTTGGTTGTAGCCACATTCGAAATTGCTGTATTGTTACTTTCAGAAGGATGTACTGTACATTCCAGGTTTAAAATCTCCATTACTATCTTTAAGGAATCTATTTGTGACATAAAACAAGGAACTCAACTGGTTGAGCTAATCTCAAGAACTTCCTTGATTATTTAGGATGAAGCTCTAATGACAAACAAACACTATTTTGAAGCTATTGATAGGAGCTTATAGAACATAGTTAGATTTTGCTTAGTTGATTCTGATAAGAAGCCATTTAGTGGCATGATGGTTTTGCTTGGAGGAGACTTTAGACAGATTTTACCTGTCATACCAAAAGGGAGGCGAGAGGACATAGTAGATTCGTGTATATAGAATCCTACTTATGGAAACATTTAATTGCATATAAACTAAGAATATGCAGCTAACCAAGTCTTGCACCATCAAAACTGAGTGAGAACTTGTATTTGAATTTTCACGATCAATACTCAATATTGGTGATGGTGTAGGAAGTGATCTGAGTGGTGAGTCATGGGTTGAAATTACATATGATATGTTGCAAATCAGTAACGGTGATGATTTCATGACCATTGTGGATAGTACTTACCCAAATTTAAATCAGAGAGTTAGTGATCCTCAGTATGTTAAAGAAAGGGTAATCCTTGCTCCTAAAAATGAAATGGTCAATGATATAAATAGTTATGTAGTAGACCTAATAGATGGTGAAGAAAGGAAATATTGCAGTGCAAATTTTATTTATCAAGTTAATTCTTTAGTTGAAGATCAGAAAATGTTATTCTCGACTGAGTTTTTAAATTCTTTGAAGTTTCTAGAAATTTCAAATCATCAAATCAAATTAAAGATTGGGATCCCTGTGATGCTACTTAGAAACATCAATTAGAGTGCAGGACTTTATAATAGAATGTGACTAATTATCACTGGGAAGATGATTTATTGAAGGTTGCATAATAACTGGGTTGCACATTGGTGATAAAGTTATCATTTCCAAGATTATTATGTCCCCTTTAAAAAGCACATGGCCTTTCCTCGTCAAAAGGAGACAGTATCCTATTGCCGTGTATTTTGCAATGACTGTGAACAGAAGCCAAGGTCAAACTTTGAAACATGTGATCCTTTATTTGCAAAGACATGTATTCAGCCACAGGCAACCTTTTGTGGCCTTGTCTAGGGTTATAAGTAGAGATGGATTAAAAAATCCTAATTACTAATGATGAGAGAAAACAAAATGAAGCAAAAAAAAAATAATGTACCGGGAAGTTTTTTCATCCATATAGAAATAAAATAACTAGTGAAGATAAAATAAGTACTATAGATAGATAAAAAAAGAGATATAAAGTATAGAAAAGAAAATAAAGATGAGATAGAATTCAAAGAATTGTTGTTTTATTATGTTGCAAAAATTGATTCTTACATTTCGCTTGATACATTTTTGATATGTCTTGCAAATTTGTATGAAAAAAAAGCTGTTATTTATAGCTTTGTAGCTGTGTATATATTATATTATGCAAAAATTAAAACTATGGTTTTGTTAAATTTATATTTTTGTAGTTGTGTGTATATTATATTATGCAGAAATTAAAATTATGGTTCTAGTAGATTTATATCTTTATAGTTGTGCATCTATTATATTATGCAGAAATTAAAACTATGGTTGTAGTAGATTTTTGCAGGAATAAGGCAATAAGGAACAATGGAGCATGTATCATTCAAGCAAATGATAACAAGAAAGACTGCTTGGGTTGTCAGAGCAAGAGTTCTCAATGTTAGATATATGCCCTAGAAGCCAAATTGATTGATACTTGTAATACACATTCTAAGAGTATTTTTATAATTTTAACTATAAATTAATAAAAAGATTATTTTTTATCACATTATGTATTTAAAGTATCTGTGATATATCTTTTAAGTTAACGGATACGATAAACGTATATTTTCAAGAATTAAAAATTTAAGGCATGTGTTATCATAATTAACTCATAAATTGCTCTTGATCGTAGGATCGTCATGAGAATGATGATCGATCTAGAAAATCGATGTACGATCGCTTTCTTAGGATAGATAAGTCTTGAGTCTATAGTGTGAAGACACTAGAGTGAGAGTATAGGTACTCTTTAGAGAATGAGGGCACTGAGCTTGACCACCTTGAGTAATCATAAGAAAGTCTACCTTCTCGTCAATGACTAAGCTTGATGATGCAATTGTGTGTCTGGTTCTTAAACTTGAGGTGCATCATCAGTTCATCTTGAGAGTGTTATAGTTTGACTACACCATAACTCGGTCTTCTAGCCATTCAGAATCTTAAAGTGTATGTTGGCTATAGCATGTTCATTGTAGGGACTGGTTCACACCAAGATGGGATCTATCAACCTCTGAGGAGTAGTCCTATGATGATTATGAAATTAAATCCTTAAGCCCATGACTATGGCAGTATTATATAATAGAAAAAAGTTTTCTATTAGGGTTTCATATTGGACTCAAATCAAATGATTCGATCATATAATGGGGTATTGGATTTGACGAGTTCACCTTAACCCTAATCCCATCAGAGCTCATGATAGAGAAATCCAATCACATAGATAGCTACACCGAGAGGTTCATTTTTAGTTTTGATGGATTACCACCATATATTGCTAGATATCACTGATGAATTTTGAAAGCAATTAGGATGATCTTGATGATCGATTATTTTAATTATGTGAATCAGAAAAGTTTTAGTCTATCGAAAGATATTTTGATGATGTCGATGATAGAGATCATGACATATCTCATTACCATATGAAATTGAATCTAACTAGATCACACAAACAAGGATTTTAGATCTGGATGTGATCAATTAGGCTAATTCAATTTGATTGATTTGGTTAGATCAAATTAGATTCAAGAAAATCATGCTAGCACATGATTGAGTCTAACATTCTCCTTCTGTAGTCTTTCTGGTTCATCTCAACTGAGCCAAATTGGTTTGGATTCATTCGAGAATCCTATATGGCTTTATCATAGTATGATTGGAGCTTATCCAGATCAGAAAAGGATTGTCTTAATCTATCAGATAGAAATAAGATAATGTCTGCCAATTCCTGACATAACCTGCTATTTTTGATTTCGTTAGGATATTGACCCGATCTTTGTAGGAATTGAAGGGTATGACATGCACCCTCTATATTTGATCTGGGGCACATGCCCCAAGGAGTTTTCATTAAGGTAAAGAGGTGGACATGCCCCATATTGCATGCGCACAATGAGAGGATGGAGGAAGAGTTTGTTATGGAACAAACTCTTGGAGATAATTCTCCACGCCACTCTCCTCTTCTTATCCCTTTTGTGCGACAACTCTAGGGGTTATTTGGGTGACAAAACCAGATAGAGACCTGGTATTTCTCGTGGGATATTAGATTAAAATCTGATTAAATCAAGTTATTAGATTACTTGATCAAATAGGACTCTAGGGTTGGTGCAGGGTCTATTTAAAGACCCTATGCCCTAGGGTTTGTAATTTTGATCTCCCATGCCCCTAGGCTGCCACCCTATCTTCTCTCCATACCTCCCTCTGGTCCTCTCTTCCTTCTCTACGCCCTTACCAAGTTGGGCGTAGGTTCAGCATTCAAAGATTGATAGAAGCTGAAGCAAAGATTGCGATAGGGTGTTCTACATCAAGAGATCGAGTGCAGCTTCAGAAAATTATTTTGAAGGCTTCAGAGATTCAGATCTGATCTAAACTTTTGGCATCAGATCTAGAAGAAGAGCGCATCTAGATCCAGCTTGAGTGCACTCCAGTAGAGGCCAGGCGCATGCGTGGCTTGATCCAGGACCTTAGGCTTCCATTGATCATCATTAAGATAATTGTCTACCTTGAACAGGTAACAACTATTGTTGTTAATTTATTTTAATTTTAATTTTTAATATCAGATCACTAGAATCAGATCCGAGAACTCTCAGATCTAATCAAAAACTTATAAATTTTTTTTTGCTACAGATCTGATTAGATCAGATCAATCCTGCGGTAGAAAAATAGTTTTTTCTTCACTCAGAATATGGAAATCTTTCATTTGCAATAGGACAATGAAGTTACAAATCTTGATATGATTTTGTTAGATGATAAGGTATGTGGACATTCCAATTTTAAAGCAATTTATTCTAATATTTATTGTCATAAGAAAAAAAATATAAGTAACAAATCAATTCACAGCAAAATTAATTGCTTAAATGATAAAATCGGCTGATACATGCCACTGTAATGAAGAATCTGATTTCAAAATTCAAACAAATAATGCAAGAGGGTTATGCATATGCTATAAAAAATTTGAGGGTGCTTATAGTGAGAGGCAACTACAAGCCCCTTGGTTCAAAACAAATAGTTCGGTTTATGAATAGCATGTCAGTGATAGATATTAATGATTGAGAAGCTCACATATGTGCTAACCATTTTGAATTTGCTTTATATTATGAGATTAATGCTAGGAAGGATGAATTCAAATATTTGATAGGTTGGTATTTTAAAAATGGAAAAAGCTTACCAAATGTAAAATCAAGCATACTAAAGTGTAAAATTAGTGCCATGAGCTTCATATATGCACAGACACACAAACACACATGCATGCACACACACACATACTTAAAAACCAATCATGCATATTATATTAACATAGCAAATTTTATTGGATGGACACTGTTGGCAAAATTATTGCCATGAGTCCCATTGAAATTGTTGAAATAACATGAGGTCACACTCACAAATGTTAAATCAAGATGCTCCTTGAAAGGTATGAACTAAAGTGGAATTTTTAATGTTTAACTCTATTTGGTGATACTCATTTATAGCTTTTAAATAAAATATGAATTTCATGGATAGTGATAATAAAATTGATGTGAACCTTATGGGGTAAAGTTGTCGATGAATTTGATAGAGATTTGAATCTTTGTTTCAATCCACCGCATATCATGATAGTAACATTGGGTTTTAGCATCTCGAATTCGATCCACACTAGCAAAAGCCTATAGTAGCAAAGCCAAAGAGCACCGCCCATAGGAGGGCATGGCCTAGGATACATGGGTGTGTGTGTGGCCCGTAGGGGGGTATAGCCCAGGATGCACGGCGTGCGTGTTGCCCGCAAGTGGGCATGGCCTAGGATGCACAATAATGTAGTCCATCGCATGGTCCAAAGGGGGACACATGCAGTCCACCATGCCCAGGCGGGGTTTCATGTGGTCCACGCATGGTCTATTGCACGGAGTGCATGATTGGATGGTTGCGATCGCATGCGGGTTTGATCGAATGGCCAGAGTGATTTTAGAGAGACCTAGACTGATTAGGATACGAGACTTTTAAAAGGGCCTAATGGCCTATGGAGCATATAGAATATCAGGTAGCACCCAGGTAGTGGCCAGAGTCTCAGGTGGAGTGCTGAGAAGGCTTTCTTGTGGGAGAAGAAAGCTTTATTAGGGATTTATACATTTTGTTGAGAGAGAGATTGGTGTATGAGAGTTAAAAGGGGGTGATCTTCTCTTGTATTTTTATTTTCTCTCATGGTGAAGCTTACATGCCCTGTGAAGGTAAGCCTTGGATTGATCCATGTATTTGATTGTCTTTTGTGCATCTCTCTTCTTTCTTTCTATTATGATATTGACATCATCATCGAAGTTGCAATCTTGGATAGGGATCTGTATTTAGCATTGATGAGGAATCCTCCCGATAAGTGGTATCAGAGTGCTAGATTTTTTAGGTTGTAGTGGTGTTGATCGAGATTGAAAAAGATGGAGAAGTCATGCTTAATCAAAGTAGAGATCAACTGATATGATGAAAAAAGCAATTTCTTCCTATGACAAGCAAGGGTGAAGGATGTGCTCATCCAACAAGGATTGATTAATGCTCTCTTGTGCAAGAAAAAGCTAACTACCATAGAGGAGAAGGATTGGAGACGGCTTTAGATGCAGGTAGTAAGCATGATTCGCTTATACTTGGCAGATGATGTAGTGATCCATATGCTTAGCAAGACTTTTCTGATGGTGATATGGATGAAGCTCGAAAAGATTTATATGGCAAAGTCACTCACTAACACTTTCTTCCTCTGAAAGTAGTTCTATCAGCTGTGGATGAGCAAGGGATAGAGCGTGCAGGAGCATCTCAGCAATTTTTAGAAGATCCTCACCAATCTCCTCAGCATTGGTGAAAATGTTGAGAAAAAGCCTAGGGTGTTGGTCTTGCTCTCATCGCTTTCTTCTTCTTTTGAGTTTTTAATGATTGCTTCTTTTATAAAAAAGAGTACCATCAAGATGGATGAGATCACTTCTGTACTTCTCCAGAATAAGATTTTCAGGCAGAAGAACCAAGCCTCGAGTTCAGACAACGACTTGGCTTTGACGCTAACTGGAGGTGGTGATGGTAGAGGATGAAGCAGTAGAGGATCACAAGATGGATGGTCTAGATCCAAATCAAGAGACTTCAGGAAGATCAGATGCTATTGGTGTGATGAGTTAGGGCATCGAGTCAGAGATTGCCCATAGCTTAGAGATCGGATGAAGGCTACTGTGACGGCAGTCCATGATAGCGACATTGATAGGATTGTTAATGTGTTTATAGTCTTAGAGTGAGGTATCTATTTTTTTCTTCAGTGGATTTTAGATTTAATCTGTTCACATCATATTTATTATAGAGAGAAGTTGTTTGACTCCCTAGGGAGCATTAGGATACTATTCATTTATCGGATGGATCGAGTTGTGTGATTAAGAGCATTGGAATAGTCAGTTTGGATGAGGTTCGATACATAGTTTCAAGAGAAATCTGATTTCACTAAGCAGATTGGATTCAAACATCTACATATAGAGAGTTGATGATAAAATCCTGAAGGTTATATATGGCAGTAGAGTTATTATGAAGGGAAAAAAATATGGAGGATATTATCTCTTAGCAGAGAGCTCAGTGTGAGGTGGAGCTCTAGGTGAAGGTAGTTGGGCACGAGATGAAAAACTCGAGATGATGACAAGCGACATTGCAAAGTGAAGTTCCTATTATCGTAGAAAGCTATTCCGAGCAAGTCTCAGATTAGGCAGGTCACAGCATATGATAGAGATGGGATCGAGCGATCTGGCTCGGCTTCCATATTTATCGATCTATGAGCAGTTAGATATTTATCCTAAGGTATGGAGGCGAGACCATCCAAAAGCTCTCAGAGTTAGGTGAAGGGCAAATATTGAATCGAGGTGGAGATTATTGAATTTTAGCACCTCAAATTTGATCCACAGCAGTAAAGTCCATAACAGCGAAGCTCATGATGGAGAAGCCCAGGAGCACAGCCTATAGGAGAGTGCAGCCTAGGATGCACAGATGCACATGCAGCCTATAGGCAGGTGTGGCCCATAATGCATAGGCTCGGCCCAGGACACATGACAGCACGATCCACCATGCGGTTCACCATGCAATCTAGAGAGGGACACATGCAGTTCACTGTGCCGAGGCAGGGTTTCATGTGGTCCATGGACAGTATATCACGTGGAGTGCATGATTGAATGGCTGCATTTGCATGCAGATTTAATTGAATGGCTAAAGTGCTTTTAGAGAGATCTGGACCGACTAGGATATGATTTTAGGATTTTTAAAAGGACCTGATGGTCTGTGGAGCATATAGAACGTCGGGTAGCGCTCAGGTAGTGGCCAAAGTCTCAAATGGATTGCTGAGAGGATCTTCTTGTGAGAGAAGAGAGCTTTGTGAGGGATTTATATTTCTTGTTGAGAGAGGGATTGATGTGTAAGAGTTGAGAGTATGGTCTTCTCTTATATTTTTATTTTCTCTCATAGTGAAAGTTGCATATCCCATGAAGGTAAGCCTTGGACTGATCGACATATTTGATTGTCTTTTGTACATCTCTATTCTTCCTTTCTATTGCAGTATTGATATTGTCATTGGAGTTACGATCTTGAGAGGAGATCCGTATTCCGTACTTGTGAGGGATCCTTCCAACAAAACTTCTACATTGATAAAAGAGTTCATGGGTAGATTTTGGTATGTTTTGTATATTTGATGCTATTAAATTTCAAATGATAAATACGATAATTTCTTGATTGTCTATTAGGAAAATTAACTCTCTCATCAACATATGCAACAAAGACTTACATTAATGTAATAGTTCTCTAGATAATCTGTTTATTTGACAGCTTTACAAACACAAAACTCATTTTAGATAAACAGCAACATTTATGTTTTACTGACTGCGTGATTACTTTTCAGGCATGGTGCACAAGTAAGCTATACTTACCAACTTCGAATAAAACAAGCATCGGACTTGAACATGCAAAAACAGATGCTCGCTAACAAATGCACTATAAAACAATTCCAAACATTAAACTTTGAGTCTGATATGAATGGTCATGCCTACACAGTGATTGCTACTGTAAAAAATGTGAGGAAATTATTTGGTTGGTCTTACATAGCGTGCGAGATATGCAAAAAGATAGTCAAGAAACTTGACACTTATTTATGGTGCTCAGTATGCAAGATTAGGTGTGAATCCTTCAAAGTCAAGTATGATTCTATTTGGAAATGAGTTTACATGCAAATAGTTTATCATCAAATGCCTGTGTGACACAAAAAAGGTACAAAAAAAATATTTTTCTAATTGCAAAATACTTATTTACAGGTATAAAGTGCATATTGTTGTTGAAGATGATAGTGGGTCCATGGTCTTTGTCCTTTTGATAGAGAGGTTGAGAAGCTTCTTGCAATGTCTGCAGCTCAGCTGCTGCTTGATATGCAAAATAGTGATATGGAAGAAATACCGATTCCTATACAAAGGCTTTGCAGTAAAAAAAAATTATCTTCCAGGTGAAAATACCAACTCTAAACATAGAAAAAATACGATGGTTATGCAGTAATCAAAACATTTATTCTGGACTCAAAATTAGAGGAAGAATTTGAAAAGAATGGTGGTTTCAATGTCGGACAACTGGTATGTCCTTATGAACAACAAGAAAAAGGTTATATTTATCGATAAAGCATGGTAGTTAACTGACTGTCACCATTTTCAAGCTTCAAAAGGCAAAAAAGGTTTAGAAGAAGCGGATTCAATTAACACTATAAGTCCAGATGTTCAGGTAATCAATTTGTATATATTACTTTTTCTTTAAAAACCTTTCTTTCTAGGAAATAAACAAAAATAGAGTTAGACATTTTACAGAGGAAGCAAAAAGATAGAACAGATCGAATACAAAAGATCATTCACAAGTTATTGCTATTGCAGTGTCTGAGGAGAATATATAATAGACTACTCATGAACACTCTGCCAATGTAAGCAACGGTTCACCGAACAAAGAAAAAAAGACTGAACTGAGGAAAATTGATGAATGTGTAGTCCTCATTACAAGATTTTTAGCAGAAACTATATGTAACTAATATAGTTGCAATTTCACCATCTTCTAATTGAACTTATGGATAGAAGAACTATGATATGACAGTTTCCTAATTTTAGAACATCTTTTTTCAAATATTGGAATATATAGTAGTTTCATATGTTCGGTCTACGATTTGTGGTATAATTCTGATTTTTGTCCCCTCTCTCTCCCTCACCAGAACATTTCAACTTTGTTAAAATTATACAGTTTAATCAACAACCAGACATATTGGCCTGTATGGGTTAGTTAATTGGTTTAGTATTAAGTTGTTTTTGAATAAGCATTAAACCTTGCATGATAAAAGTTTCCATTGTATATACTTTTTATGGTTTTACATATTTAAATATCATGATATTTGTGGCTTGTGGTAGGGTAGCGGAAAAAATTGAGAAACCAAATCAAAACCAGAACAAACTCCCAGCTAACCGAATCGTTTGATTTCAAATTTGGGCAGAACTTTTTTTGTATTAAATAGTTTTTTTGGCTTAGCATACATGTTAATTGATTGAGTATATTTTTTTAAAAAACTATAAAAGATACAGTCTCTCTTTATGCAAATGATTTAAGTGAAAAATAAGAGTTTCAAGAGACATTTGTCACCAAAAAAAAAAAAAAAAAAAACTGCTTTAGGATTATATTGATCAACATGGAGATATGAGACAAGACAAAAAAGATAACTATTCGAAATTCTTCAACATAATGTTTTTACAAACCTGTAACCAATATGCATATTCTAAGTCCAGAAAAATCAAACTATATTTTGTAAATGGAATATACTATATCATTCCACCTATTGCCGCAAGCTTCTGGAAGACTGCTGATGTGGTTAGGATTGGATGCCCCCTAGATCTATGGTGCTAGAGCATACTTGCAATGGAAGTCTGCACTTACCGATGGTGTTCCGATGGGAGATCCTTAGATGCTTAAGTTAGCTGAAGCTTTGAAAATAGTAGAAAGAAAAAGGAGGAAGGCTAGGTTCGGTGGGAGTCCTTTATTGTGTCTCTCTCCGCTTGCCTTTCCCTCTGATTGCTTGTCCTTACCGGAGAGTCCCCTTCATACCTCTTTTGTATAGAGGCTAAGCCCATAGACCATTAGATAGAATCTATGAGTTTGTTAAGCCTAGCCCTATAGGCCATTAGGCCGCATTATGGCCTTTTATTGAGGAAGGAATCTCTCTTGTCCCCTCTGGATGGAGGTGGTTAGTCGTGGGTGTTTGGCATAGGCTCCACCCACATGGTTGATCGAATTTATGGTCTCAGATCTATACTTGGTTTGACTTCACCATATCATCTTAGGTACACTCCAATGGAGGCGTGGTCTCAGTCGATGGGTCTCTCCTACAACATGTGCCCCCCATTTCTGAGTTCATGGATTTTTGGTTGTGAGCAGAGAAAGTAATCGCTTTGGAAGTTAAATCACCGACCCGACTCCCTCTTGGATACATCCATATTACTGCACTTGAAAGGGAAGACTATTGGGAGTTTATGATGCATCATTTTATGGCTCGCACTATCTTTATTAGGGGGAAGCTTGAGGGGTTACAGGATGATGCTTCTGAGAAAAGAAATTTGGAGATTGCCCCTGGACTCGCAGGAGCTTGCCATGTGGCAAGTGGTAGTAGGTTCTGAGGCACGCTTTGCGAGCTATCTTATGCAGCCTAATTAGATGATGGGGCAATGAAGAGCTGCAAGATCCATCACTTCGGGACTAGCCAAGTGGCAAAATCTAGTGGTTTGATGACTAGATCTTCACCATCGATGGTTTATATAAATACACCACTCATCTGATAGGATTTCCTACCATCCAACTATCAGTTGCTCTTTTATTGTTGTAGTTGTTAGAGGAAGATCCTCTTTCTCTTATCTGGAAGCAATGAAGCCATTGCTGTCATCCATCAAGTTGGCTGTTAAGAAGAAAATGAGTTTCTCAAGCAGGGAGTCCTCATCCAAGATGATGAGTACTTAGTCGGAGCCTCCTATCCCTGACCTATCACAACCCTTAGTACAGGTCGGTTGCATCGAAGCCGCTTCAGGCTCCCCTCTTGTTGGGCTAGGCCTAGCCTCACTTTGGAGGGTCAGCAAGGCTCAGGGTAGACCCTTGCTCGCCTAGGGGTAGGGGGGGTCCACTGAGGTTACAGTTGAGATTCCCGCCGAGGTCAGGTACAGGTGCATCATGAAGTACAAGGCTTCGATGGATTTTAAGGATGAGCTCGTTAAGGATCTTCGACTATCTTCATCCAAGGGTTCCAAGATTGTAAAGCATACTTGCATCGGATGGTTCCAAAGCTGGACCGAGACACCTTCATCCCGATAATAGTGACGAAGGAGTCAGGGTATTTACGTCAAACGAAGACTTAGTTTTCTTTCTTTTTGTACTTTTTTTTGGTGCCTTATTTTTGACATCATTTTGTAAATAAATTTTTAATTAATAAAAAATATATTTTTATTATATTTACCTTTCATATGAAGCTTTTTGCTCTTTGTGACATTTTTGTGTTAGTTGGCTCTTTGCCTCAATCATGGGCTTGTGAGGATTTATGGTGCTCCCAAGTCTTGGAAGGCCACGAGAGGAGTCAGGAGGTTGGCTTCGAAGATTTCAAGGGCTTGGTTGGTGCTTCGGAGATCTAGGACATAAGGTGAAATAAGAAACCAAAGTCGGAGAATCAAGACTGCAGAAAGAAGATTTTCTGCAGGTTAGCCGGCTCAATCCAAAACTGAATCGGCTAACTCTCAGAGCATAGGTAAAATAGAGAGCTGCACGTTCAAAACTGCTGGCATGACGCAGGACTGGGCAGGCTTAGTTTCAGACTGAGCTGACCCAGTGAAACTTAGTCGGCTTAGTGCTGAGACTGAGCCGATTCAGTGCGCGGGCAGAGTTACGCGAGGGTCTGTTTTGGACTAGGGTCTGAGATGATCCTAGAAGTCTTAATGCTTAGTTTGAGAGGTCTTAAGAGGGCTAATTCATATATGGATCGGATTTAGATCCAGAGGATGAGAGCATGGAAGACATGGGTGTACATGGGCTCGATGAGTGTTTTCATGTATTGAGTTAGTCAGAGAATTTTTTGATCAGACCTAATGGCTATGTATAAATATATAGGTTATATTAGGATTTTAAAAGGTTGGAATCAATATAGACCTTTTCTCCCTCAACTCTCTTCTTCTCTTCTCTCTAGAGTTACCGCCCTAGGGTTCTTGAAGAAGTCCTAGAGAAGAGGGGCGTCTCCCTCAAGCCCAAGAAGGGAGGTGCCCCATCACAAATTCAGGTGGAGGATTAGTGGTGTGCTGCCCATATAGAATGTTACAGATTTTTTTAGATCTATGCTAAAGATTAGGAGCTTTCACAACATGGTATCGGGATGCTTGTGATGTCAAGGATGATTGACGTTCGAGCGATATCATTGGTGTATAATTTGGTATCAAAGCTAGGTGATGCCTGAAATGTTGTGCACGATAATATGGTATTAGAGCCAAGTTTCAGAGCCTGATGGTGCATGAAAGAAAAGAAGAAGTCGTACAAGATGAAATCAAAAATTTACATAAGAATTTCATGGTATGTCTCAAATCTACCTTGTTATTACTGTGGTTTGGTCAATCGGAAGCAGCGAATTAAAGATGGAGGTTGAGAGGATTAACGAAAAGAGATTTTTTTGGGATGGAAGGATTTGGTGCATGATTTGCTGATTGATCTTGATGGAAAGGCTGGGGTGTATGACGGTTATATGACAGGCATGGAGCACTGGAGTGCTGCAGTAGCACTTTTCTGAAGATGCAGGGCTGAGAGAGGCTCACTGATGTAGCAGTCGAGGAAGATATCTCAGCAGAGAGTATTAGGATTCTTTAGAAAGATGGGCAGTATAGGGCTATTGAAGAGAGGTTTCCTAAGAGATAATGGTCGAAGGAAGGCTGAAGAAGCGACTATACATTCTTTGATATCTGGAAGATGGAAAAGTAGTCGGAGATGTATTCAGTGATTCAATTAGAGCATGGATTTGCGAAGTCTTGAAAGTGATGAAGATGGATGATCCATGAAGGTCTAGTAGGTTAGGATCGGATGGCTGTAGAGTGACGTAGAGACGAGTCAAGAAGCGTTGGAGTGCTGTCGGAGCACTTTCCTGGAGGCATGGGGCTAAGAGAGGTTCGGTGGTGCAGCAACCGAGGAGTGTATCTCAATAGAGAGTGTCAGTGGTATCTTAGAAAGATCGGATGCATGTCTCAGGGAGAGCCAGAGGGTCTCAGGGAGCATCAGAAGGTCTCTAGCAATCAAAAGTATCATGGATCAGATTTTTTCTATAGGAGCATCAGGAAGAGTCGCGGTTCAGGTGGAGGATGATTCTCTGGGCGCAACTGAAGCGATGGCTGTTGTAGGGGCAGAAGAGAAGGATTAGGATGAAATTTCCTAGGGTTCAATCATTGATTTCAGAAGAGTTGGATGAGTTCTTGAGTTTTGGAGGTGTTCGCGGATTACAGAGGTATCCAAGATAGCTTCGAAGGGATTCACGGAGTGTGGAGGATTCGAAGAGGCAGCGACGATATTCAAGGTGCAGTGGCAGGCTCAGCAGTGCAGCATTAAGTGGTTGACCTCAAGAAATTTGATGATAGAGTCATCTTCTACGGCATCAGATGGACTTTGGATATAGGTGGAGCTCGACAGTGGTGGCTTCACAAGTAAAGAGAAAATTTGGCATGAGTTCAGAGCGTCGATGATGCATAGTTCTAGATGGAGCGATGCATGCAGGTGGACAGGCATAGCTTTGAGGAGATCATGTCAGATGGTACAGCATATGCTGGTGCAGAAATGCTGTAGGTTCTTCAGAAAAGTTCAGAGCAGATGATGCAGTTGCTAAGCAGAAGAGATTTTATAATCCCAGGATGGTGCCAAAAAGCAAGCACAGATCTTCAGTTGTGGAGGTGGTCATTCCAAAGACCTCAAGGGTGCACAATAGTTGAAGAAGATTGGCGGAGGTGATGCTTGCATAGGTACTGTCGAGTGTGTAGGGACAACGAAAACGTGTAGGAGGTCATTGCCGAGAGGTTTGCTAAGGCTTGGGACACCAAGGTGGAGATTATGAGGATTTGTGGTGCTCCCAAGCCTTGGAAGGCCATGAAAAAAGTCAGGGGGTTGGCTTTGGAGATTTTAGGGGCTTGGTTGGTGCTTCGAAGATTTGGAACACAAGGTGAAGCAAGGAATTAAAGTCGAAAAATCAAGACTGTAGAAAGAAGATTTTCTACAGGTTAGCCGGCTTAGTTCAAAACTGGGTTGGCTAAGTCTCAGAGACACGCAAAATAGAGAGCTACGCGTTCGAAACTGCTAGCACGACATAGGATTGGGCTGGCTTAGTTTCAGACTAAGCTGACCCAGTGGAACTTAGCCGACTCAGTGCTGAGATTGAGCCAGCTCAGTGCGCAGGTAGAGTTACGTGAGGATCTATTTTGGGCTAGGGTCTGGGATGATCCTAGGGGTCTTAAGGCCTAGTTTGAGAGGTCTTAAAGGGGTTAATTCATGTATGGATCGGATCTAAATCCAAAGAATGAGAGCATGGGAGACATGGGTGTACATGGACTCAGTGAGTGCTTTCATGTATTGGGTTAGCCAGAGAGTTTTTTGGTCGGATCTAATAGCTATGTATAAATACATAGGTTGTATTAGGGTTTTAAAAGG
This sequence comes from Cocos nucifera, assembly GCA_006176705.1. NCBI lineage: Eukaryota > Viridiplantae > Streptophyta > Magnoliopsida > Arecales > Arecaceae > Cocos > Cocos nucifera. Next base: position 459,237 of record QRFJ01002747.1, read on the forward strand.
TTGGAATCAATATAGACCTTTTCTTTCTCAACTCTCTTCTTTTCTTCTCTCTAGAGTTGCCACCCTAGGGTTCTTGAAGAAGCTCTAGAGAAGGGGGCATCTCCCTCAAGCCCAAGGAGGGAGGCGCCCCATCATAGATCCAAATGGAGGATTGATGGTGTGCTACCTATAGAGAACGTCATAGGTTTCTTTAGGTTCATGCTAAAGATCAGGAACTTTTGCAACATGGTATCGGGTTGCTTGTGATATCAAGGATGATTGGCGTTCGAGCGATATCATGGGTCTATAATTTGGTATCAGAGCTAGATGATGCCTGGAACGTTGTGGATGATAATAGGGCTTGAATGGTTCAGATGGATTGGCAGGTTCAATTTTCGTGCCTGAGCTGAGGTTTCCCTTGGCCTTATTTGAAGCGCTCACTTTGTCAATATGTGGTGAATGAACTTTTGAAAATTACAGACTTGTTTACAAGCTAGGTGCTGGATGTTAATTGGTGTTGTGTCGCCTTCCATGGATCAGAGGAGATGATCCATCTCAGGAGTTGCATGATAGAGAATCGTACAATCTAGAAACCTAAAGGGGCTTCCCATTTAATGCCAATACTTACTCTCTAGGAAATGTAATCTTTCAGGCCTTTCAGGTGGCAATATTTATTGTGCAATCAGTGGGGCATTTGAACATGCCTAGGCCAGCCTTCTTTAAAAGTAGGGGTTTCACTGCTTGGTATTGGTATTGGTATTGCCTTAGTTATCTTTCATAATGTCGTAGTGGTGTCGCCTTATCCAGTGTTAAAGGATTGTCGATGCACTTCTCTATCTTAGGAGATCTCCTTTTTCCTTTGATCAATCGCACGACACTTCCAAGGAATGCTTTAACAAGCGTCCTACATTAGCATGGGAGGTGTTAGAATATCCCACCACTTCGACCATAGGGCTGTTGTGGTAGCTACCTAGGGGCTTCTAATACATTGTCCTCCATAAAAAGATTTTGGACCTATCTAAAGGGCATGTCTCTTGTCTCCCATAGTGTAGCTTTCTGACCCTATTTAAGAAAATATCCTGGAGGTAGATGGGTTTCCAAAATGGAAACAACCATTCTATCCTTGATATCCTTTTGCAAAGGCCGAGCTCGTTACAAAATGGGGAGTTCTACTCTCCCTATCAGGGGTTGCATTTGCTAGGGCTTAGCTTATACTATGAGGGCATCGACCGAGATGAAGCTCTATGTTTCTTTCTCCTTTGTTGTACTGAGCTTTGCTCAACTAAAATTAACATGTAATAAGTTTCTTACGAACCTCTTGAATAAAGTAATTCTTTTGCTAAGATTTTCTTTGGTGTGTCATCCAGTGTTTCTTCCATTATTGTCATTGGTTTTTGTTGGCAATATGGGATCCCGAGAGGGTTAGCTTCTGCTAGTAGTATGGGATTCCTGGAGGATTAGCCCCTCTTCTGTTGTCGTCGCCAGCTTCTGCTGGCAATATAGAGTCTCTAGAGAGTTAGCCCCTCTTGGCTTTGGTGGACCATATTGACTATAGTGGGCTAGATTAGCTGCAACGGGTCATGTTGACTACAAGGAGCTGAGGCTAGCTATAGTGTGCTAGATTAGCTTTAGTAGACCATATCAGCTATAGTGGGCTAGGTTGGCTTCAGTAAGCCATGTCGGCTATAGTGGATCGAGGCTAGCTATAGTGGGTCAGATTGGCTTCAGTGGGCTATGTCGACTATAGTAGACCGTATTGGCTACAGTGGGCTAGATTGGCTTTATGGACCATATCAACTATAGTGGACTGAGGCTAGCTACAGTGAGTCAAATTGGCTTCAATGGATCATGTCAGCTATTATGGGCTAAGGCTAGCTATAGTAGACCAAATTGGCTTTAGTAGATCATGTTGGCTATAGTGGATGTATCGATTATAGTGGATCATCATTTGCTATAGTGGGCCAGATTGGCTTCAGTGGATCACGTCAACAATAGTGGCCGAGGCTGGCTATAGTGGACCGTATCGACTATAGTGGATAGAAGCTAGCTATAGTGGACCATATTGATTATAGTGGATAGAGGCTGGCTATAGTGGACCATGTCGGCTATAGTAGATCGAGGCTATCTATAGTGGGCTAGATTGGCTTCATTGGGCCATGTCAACTTGGTGTCCTCGTGTCTTTGCATCAACTAGGCCTCTAGACTTTGAAAAGTCTAAAGAAGCTTTTCATCCTTTTTTAGATGCTGGACCACTTTCAGTCCCTAAGCCTCATAAGGTTTGAGGCTTCACCCATACGTGGGGTTAGCGAAGAATCCAATTTCCTTGGATCATCACAAGCTTTATAAGCTTTTTACAGTTATCCCGGAGGTGTTGTTTTGGAGGTCGAGCCTTGATCAACTGAGCCTTGGTCCTATCTTGGCCTTCCTTAGATCGGTTGGCAAGTTTATCCTTTAAAGAGCATTATGAGATAAAACATCATTTAAATATTTGTTATAAACCAAGTTATATTTACACTATGACTGGCTATTCTCGATAGTGTGATGATAATGCCATTCACTTCCCTCGAAAATTAGGAAAGAGAATGATTCCCCCCAAAATTCATCTCTTTTTGCTCCTTAATTTGGTCTCCTACCCCTCGAGCTGCCAGCTAGGGTGGAAATGGTATTGATGATGTCGGCCTTTGGTCAATTGTCATTGTTCTTCTCACTAGGCACTTGATTTTGCCACTCCAAAACATACCTACCAAGGTAGCCTCTCTGGATTAAGACCTCGATCTCATCCTTAAGTTGGTGGCATTCATCAATATCATGGCTGTGGTCACGATGGAAGTGGTAGTATTTTTTCTTGCTTCTCTTATCTGGAGAGGACTTCATCAACTCAGGTCATCATAGATATCCTTGACCCTTGATCTCCATCAGGATCTAGGATCGAGAGATGGATAGAGGAGTGTAGCTATCAAACTATTGAGGCAGGCTTCTTGGTCGGTAGCTCTTTTACAGTCAGATAGATTTTCTTTCAACTTGGGCCACTTGAGGATCTTTCTAATCCCTCTTCTTACCATAGATCTTCTTTCCTCCTGCTTGCTTGCATAGCTCTTGAGCTTCTTCTGCCTGAGCATACTTTTGAGCTTAAGCTAGCACGTCAGCATAGTCTCTTGAAAACTTCTTATCGAGAGAGAAGATAAGGCGCTTATTCCACCATGCTTGCTTGAACACCAACATTGCCACTGACTCGTCGAAGCTTCGCATCTCAAGCATGGTGGCGTGGAAGCACATGATGTAGCTACATATAGTGATTCATTCTTCTTTTGCTGGATAGAGAGAAGAGGCTATCAGAGTTTCTTAGTTGAGGTCAACAACTGCTAAAGTAAGTAATGAACAACCTGCCGAGTTGCTTGAATAAATAAATAAACCCTGGCTGGAGTCCAGAATACCATGCTTGTGTTGACTTTCTTAGGGTGGCTGGAAAGGCGAGGCAAAGGAGGGCATTTGAGGGGCCCTATAGCATCATGATGGTTTTATAACCCTATAGATGATCGAGGGGGTCCATGAATTCATTGTATGGCTCCAACTATGGTACCTTAAACCAATTTGGTACCGATTCATCCAAGATGGTCTAGGAGAATGGTAGTTGAGAGTTGAAGTCAAGGCCATTATTACTCCGGTGAGGCTCATTCTAGACTTCACCAAGGCGGCATTCGATGTCTTGGATCTTTTTTTTGAGTTTCTGCTCTCATCGAGATCTTTCAAGCCTAGGAAAATAGGCTGGAACTGAGTCACCAGCAGAGGAAGAGCTTCTTGAGCATGCCTCCTCCCTTAGGCTCCGATGAGAGGAGGAATAAGCTATGATAGTGGAGGAGCGATGGGGGTTGCCGAGAAGCAGATCTTATACTCAAGGGATGAGATCACCAACTAAGATGGGAAGGAACCACTTGGGGTTTTGGCTCCATGCACTATTATTGTCACTCCATCACTCGTTGTAGTTGCTGCACAATATCGGTCAGTGCTTAGATTTGGTGAGCCAGGGCATCAAGCAGTGATGGATCTATCATGGCTAGAGGTTGCACTATAACAGATCCGCAAGCAGTATTGTTCTAACTATGATGGATGGATTGCTGGTGAGAGGTGGTAAAGTTTTGCCCTCTTATCCATACCATATTCTCTTTTTCTCTCAAATAGAATGGATGCCGCCCTGGATCCATGGCACCAAAAAGTACCTGCAAAAGAAGTTCACACTCGTTGATGGTATTTTGGTAAGAGATCCTCTAATGCTTAAGTTAGCTAGAACATTAGAAATAGTAGATAGAAAAGAGAGGGAGGCTGGGTTAGGGATTGGTGGGAGTCCTTTATTCTCTCCCTCTCTGGTTGCTTGTCCTTATCTGAGGGTTTCCTTCATACCTCTTTTGTATGGAGGCTAAACTCATAAGCAATTAGCCAAACTATGTGAGTTTTTAGGCCTAGTCCCATAGACTGTTAGGCCACATTTTGGCCCTTTATTGAGAGAGGAATCTCTCTCATCCCTTTTGGATGGAGGTGGTTAGTCGTGGGTATCGGGCGCAGGCTCCACCCATGTGGTTGATTGAATTGATGGTCCTAGGTCTACATATAGTGTAACTTCACCATATCATCTTGGGTGCACCCCAAGAAAGGATGGTCCTAGTCGGTGGATCTCTCATGCAACAACACCAATAGCAATGGTTATGACACAAAAACTTATGCATAAAAGTTGATAAAAAAACTTCCACACTTCTAGGGTTATGTACTATCATTATTAATTGGAATAAAAGCATATACATGTACCCAATTAGAAATGTAAAAGTCTTGACTTTCCGTTGCCTAAGGTAAGTGATGTTTTAAGAAGTACCTTTTCTATATAAAATAGTTAGAGTGAAATGAAATGGTCTAATTTTGTCATAATCTGCACAGCCAAAAACCATAATGGAACAACAAGAAAAAGGAGAAAGTAGCCCCCTATCAAAAAGCTCCTTGATGAACTTCTAGCATGCGTGCTTCCAAAACTGACAGAGATGGACCTTAAATTTGTAGCAACTGCTAGGCTTAGGTATAAGTGTATAAATATTAGACTAAGTTATAGAACATATTTCGTGTCAATATAGTATGCCAATTTTTGTGTTATGTTAACATAATTGCAAGCAGTTGGGAAATGCTTTTCTCCATCCAATTGTTCTGTGCAAAGCAAAAATCTTTTTTTTGAGGTAAAGGGAAGCAAAAGCCATCCAACTTTATTAGAAAAGTTTATTTACTGAGCTATGCACAGGAGGTTATTTATAGGAGGTTGCAAAAGCAAACGGTCAATAAGAGTTACAATTGACTGATACTCTAAGATACACAATGAAGTAGAGTAGAAGGCTTATCGTGAGGGGGTAGCTGAAAGAGAGAGGCCCACCATCCAATTCCTAGCCAGGTGAATGACTAGCAAGAGATGCTAGGCGACTCTAGAGGTGGTTGTGGCTATTCCTATTCTTGTTAGAGCAAAGAAGCTCCCAAAACCTAAAGGATTGGAGGATTTTATATAAGGTAGTTGCTTGGATACAGCTTCTTTTTAGGAAGATTCTGAAATTGCACAGAACAAAAATCAATATCACAGCTCCAATGTTTGAATGCATGTGAAACAACTTTTCTCACCACCTTGGCTCAAGTTGGCAAACCATTTGCGATGCATTTGCTCGAAATTAGTGATTTCTTTGTTCATGAAAGAAAATTTTTGGAGGGTAAAACCATGCTGAGAGATTCTTTCCTCACCAGAAACATGCATGGGGTTTATGCATATGGGTTAACTCTAATTATCATAGAGGATGATTTGTGTTGCTAATGTTTGTAAACACATAACCTACATGGATGAGGCAATAAGAATTTTGAACATTGAATTACTGAACGGTTATGATGTCAATTGTTGGGGGAAAAATAATTTCCATCGAAGTCCTTGCAAACTGGCTTTCGCCGACCCCTTGAAGGCACCATCCAGCCATTGACGCAGTCCAGTCCAAGATGCAACCAAGCCGGTCCTTGAGTTTTGATTGATAACCTTCAGTCAAAACCTAGTGATAGCTTATCCTAAAATGATAGTGATCCCTTATTAATGTCTGACCTCGAGTATCTACCAAGCTTCTTGACTTTGACCTTAAGTTCAAGCTTGACAATAACAACTCTAAAGTTTCTATCAGGATCCAATCTCGAATGTGGCTGAACCTCCAGCTAACTATCCTTAAATCAGTTTAAGTGATCTTGACACAGTCCCGGCTAGGAAACTTGGTGCTCTTCAAACTCTCAAGCTTGTCCGACTGACCTCAGGATTCAAAGTATAACTTCAGCTTAGGTAACTAACTTCCAAACTTAGTCTGTTTGACCTCAGATTTCATAAAATAACTACAATCCACAAAACTGACTGTCAAGCTCGATAGCTTTCAACCTTCAAGTATTAGTGATAAGAGTAGATATTTTTCATCAACGCCATAATCAGATTATAACTGGCCACTATTGAGCAATTACGATTTCCTACTTATCCTCCATAACAGAATTAGAATAGTCTGAATAGTCCACTAACAATCAGTTACAGTGGTCATTGTCAATCTGTTATAGCTCCATTTATAAATAGGATCCTTCAAATACGTCTCCTTCTCCTAATCATCTAACTTATGAGTTCTCTATTTTTATTGATAGATTTTTAACTTAATCGTCGGAGGGTCCACACGGGAGCCATCCACCTCCTGTCAAGATATTATTTTGTAGGTCTCACCAGTGAGATCTCAAGCCTCCACTCTAGCAATTTTGATGGCGATCTAATTTCTACATCAATAAGATTAGTACTAGAGGAAGAGTCATCTGGACCCTTATTCTTAAAGGAGTACCCAGTCGAGCAAAGATGCCACTTAAGAGAGCATCATCCTGACGATCCATCGCCATTACCTCTCGACTGGATCCAGCATTAGCTGATCATCCTCTTTCGACAGATCATCCTCTTTCCTCACTAGCCAACGATGATGGTGGATGCTAATCAATTTAACTTACTAGTACAATAGGTAAGAGGTCTCATGAAAGTCAGGCAATAATGTGAAGCCATCGTCAGAAAATCAAAGCTAAGATCTAGGAAGACCCGCTAGAGGAAGCTATCTGAGCACCTAAAAAAAGGAAAGCAAAGATCAATGAGTCCCTGCTCTGAACATGATTCAACTCCAAATGAATAGACATATCGAAAAACTCTATAACTCAACCCTAGCTTGGAAGGATGATTTCTACACCGACCCACCATTCACTACCTAAATTATGCAGGAACCCATTCCGCCGAACTTCAAGCTTTCTTAGTTTAAGAACTACGATGGAACATCGGATCCGGTCGATCATTTGAACTCCTTGCAAATGATAATGCTGCTTCATGGAACATCGGATGCCATTTTGTGCCAAGCTTATCCATCAACTCTAAAAGATGCAGCATGACATTGGTACTCGAGCTTAAAATTGGGTACCATCTATTCTTTTGATTAATTGAGCCAGAAGTTTGTGGCTCACTTCATCAAGAACCAACGTCAGCAGCGAGGATCGGATTCCCTTATTAACATCAAACAATGTGAAGGAAAGTCAATCCAAGCCAATGTCAGCCATTTTGATGCGGCCATCTTGGAGGTCCGAAATTTGGATCAATTCATTACAATTACCACTCTAAAGGATAGCCTTCAGAAGAATGATCTCCTCTTCTCGCTAGAGAAGAAATACCCTTAGGACTTCACCAACATGTTAGCTCAGGCCAAGGAATATGCCTGAGCTAAGGAGGCGTTCAAATTATAGGATGCCAATGCCGCAAAGAAACATCTGTAGGAGAATCCAGCAAGCCCTCTCTCCCTCCTGAAAGAACGAGAGAAGGTTGGAAACACTCTAGGATGCCACCTAGATATAAATGAACTCGAACCCCACCTCGAGCTCGTCAACGAAGAAATCTTGATAAGAGAATGCAGTGAAGTCCCCCACCAAGAAGATTCAACAATTATGTTCTCCTGAATGCTCTAAAAACTTAAGTTTTGATATAGAATAGCGAGCAACTATCGAGTCCAGAGAAGATGCGGTCTCACCTCAGTCGATGCAATTCAAACAAGTTCTGTTTGTACCATCATGACCACAGCATGATACTGAAGGATGCATTTAGCTCCAAGATGAAATTAAGGAGCTGATTCGATGGGGGTGGTTAGATCAATTCATTCAATATCAACCTGAGAGGTATGAAGATCGGCCAAGGGCACTCTCACAACCAGAATAATCTTAAAGAGAAGAACCAGAAGGAGACCGACCTCTACTAAAAATTATCAACACGATAATCGAGGGACATCAGTAAGAGGGAGCTGGTGGATCGGCTGAACTAGTAAAGAGATGGAGAACTGAGAAGCCCATCATTTTTACTGAAAAAGATGCATAAGAGGTTCAGTTCTTACATCATGATGTAGTTGTAGTTTCTTTAAATAATGCCAACTATGATGTACGCCATGTCCTGATTGATAATAAAAGTTGTGCTGATGTTTTATTTAATGATGCTTTCCTTAAAATATTCATACTTGAGAATTGGTTGAGGCCACTAAATTTTCCACCAGTAAGATTTACTAGAGATATGGTACCGATTGAAGAAATAATTATCTTGTAGCAACAAATCAATTTTCTAAGCAGTTTTGAGCTCAGATTGATTTTTTAGTGGTCAAAGCTTCCTCCTCTTATAATGCTATTCTTGGATGATCTGGACTTAATGCACTCCAAGCCTGGTTATCTACATATCATTTAAAGATCAAATTTCCAACAAAGTATGGGATTGGAGAGATCCGAGGAGACCAGGCCCTTGCACCATTGCTACACAATTGCTCTATAAGAGGCTAGGCAGTCTAAGGTATATCCTATGGAAGGACTGGATGTTTGAGATGAATTAATCATGGAGCGTGGGGAACTCATTGATGATCTTGTTATAATTTTCATAGAAGATGGAAATAAAGATCATACCATCTAGATTGGCTCAAACTTTGGACGAGATAACTAAAAAAAAACTCACCACTTTCTTGCAAAGAAATGCAAATATTTTTGCTTGAGCTCCTGTGGATAGGCCAAGCATTGATGCCAACGTGAAGATTCATTGTTTGAATATGGATCATACATGCCGACCTGTGAAACAAAAAAAATAAAGTTTTGCACAAGAGCACCAAAAGCAATTATGAAAGAGGTGGACAAATTGCTTAAAGCCAAATTTATTCGAGAGGTGCCCTACCTAGACTAGGTTGCAAATATAGCCCTTGTCAAAAAAGAAAATGAAAAGTGGTGAATGTGGATGAAGGAAAATACTGATTTTTTGGACCAGATTCATTCAAATCTGATCAGATCAAGAGATATATTTCAAAATTTTTTTTCTTTGATCCAGATCAGATCTAAGATATTTCAGATCTGATTATTATTATTTTAAAAATTAATATAAAATTAGATAAATTAAATTAGATTTAATTTACCTTAAAGTGGGTAATCCTATTACTCGTTGATGATCCTGTAAGAAGCGGAAGATTTTGGATCAAGCCATGCAAGTGCCTAGCCTCTACCGATATTCACTCGGACTAGATCTGGAGATTCTATTCTTCTCTATTATAGCTCCAAAAATTAGATCTGGATCTTATCTAGAGGATCTTCAAAACTCCTTTTGAAGATCAGCGGTCGTCCTTTGTAGCAGCGCAACCTTCTAGCTTTCACTCACCTTTCTTTGATCTGGATCACACCAACCAAGAATCCAAACACTTTGGATGTGGAGAGGAGAGGGCGAAGGTGGGTTTGGTATGGAGGAAGAGGGGAAAGGCAGCCTTGGGGCATGGGAAATTGTGATTCAATCAATTTAGATACCTCTTTGAGTTGGGCATAGGGTCTTATTTATAGACTAACTGTGATCCAACTCCTCTTCTTCCCAACCAATCACAACTCTTTGTGAAATCAGATCTAAATCTGATTAGTAAAAATAGAGTCCTCTGGATTCCTCCTTAGAGGACGCCTAAGACCAATAAAAGTTGGTTCTTAGGAGAACTCTAATTGGAATCCAGAAAGAAGATGGAGTCTCTATCCAACAAGGACTCCTGGGCGCCTCCAGCTTGGGCACACGCCAAGGGTGGCGTGCGCCCTCTTCTTTGCTAGGTTCTAGTAGGGGGACAGGCCTCCACCAGCTCTCCAATAGGTGCGTGACACATGGATAGAAGTCAAAGTGTTAATGGTCAATATTTGACCAGTCAAAGGTAGACTTTTGACCAAAGTCAAAGAATGAGAAATGGCAGATGACCAAAAATGGCAGGTAATGTCTTACAAAATAAGGCAACCTTTTCTGATTTGGACAACCTCTAGTCAGATCATATGAAGGCCTCTAATTGAGCACAAACTTCTTTGGTTCAGTCAGGACAACTTATTTATGATAATAAAAGAAGAATGTTAGGTTCAATCGACTGCTAGCACGATTTTCTTGAACCTAATTGAATCTTATTCAGATCAATTGAACTAGATCAGTTCAATTGATGATCACCAGATTCAAATCCTTGTTTGTGTGATCTAGTTAGATTCAGTTCTGTATGGTAATGGGATATATCATGATCTCTATCATCGATATTATCGAAACTCCTTTCGATGGATTAGAACTCTTCTGATTCGAACAGCTAGAATGATCGATCATCTAAATCATTCTAATTGCTC
>QRFJ01002748.1:0-152985 GCA_006176705.1 Cocos nucifera
GGGAAGAGAGAGATTCAATCACAACATAGTCGCCAGATGTCGACTTTCGATCATCTATATCGGACATGAAAGTCCTGAAAGTCTATGTAATCCCTGGACCCAGGAGTTCTCCGTTACCAAAGACCAACATCATATCCTTAGTTCTTCTCAAAGTACTTAAGGATACAATTTTCACAAAAAGTCCAGTTTCTTTTTAGTCACCTAGATTTGACTGATATCTGCTTGTGACACTCAACAGCATGGGCTATATCCAGGTCGTGTACATAGCATGGCATACATGAGGTCCCTATTGCAGAAGCATAAGGGATCTGCTCAATGCGTTCTAAGTTCCTCAGGTGTGCTGGGGCACATCTTCTTGGAAAAGATGAAATACCATGTTGAAGGGTATTAATCCCCTCTAGAGTTTTCCCATACTAAACTCTCTTTAGTACTTTCCTCTATGTACATTTCTGTGAAAGTCCTACATCCTTATTCGGTCTATCCCTATAAGACCTTAATTTCCTAGAATAAAGGATGCTTCACCTAGGTCTTTCATGGAGAAGATTCCTTGAGACAACCATTTTGGTATAGTCAACATGGACAATAATAATTCCAATAAGGAGGATGTCATCCACACTATATAGGAAAGACAAAGCACTCCACTGACGACTTTTGAAAACATGGTCTCCTCATTTTGATGAACGCAAACTTGTTATGACACATATGAAAGAGTTTCCAGCTGCGAGATGCTTGATTAAGTCCATATATGACTTGCAGCAGCTTGCAAGACCTGTGATCAGTATCAATAGATGTAAACCCATGCGTGTTCCTATATGATATCTTCCAAGATATCGCTTTAGGAATCCGTATATTTCAAACGTCCTTGCCATATTCATAATCTAAAATAGGCTGCAAAGCAAGCAATTGACGCGATGGATTTAGCATAGCATACTGCTCGATGAAAAGGATCCCTATAGTTCAAGTGCCTTCTGCTGACTATAACCTTTTCCGCAAATTGCTTGATGTCTTCCTACATTCCCATCTAACATATCTTTCTCTTGAAAGTTTCCATTTACATCTCATAGGGTACTTATACATTCTGATGATCTACCAAGGTCCATAACTTGTTCGAGTTGCATCGAGTCAATTTCCTGACTGCATTTGCTCTAGTCCATTTCTCGGAGTCGATATCTGATATCGCCTCATTGTAGGTTTTGGGATCATCACCATGAGCACCATTACCTATGAGGAACATTTTCCTCTATGTCCTTCGAAACAATACCTAAGTATTTCAGGGGACGGGAAACTCTTTCCGATCTACGAGGGTGGAGGAGGTAGTGTTCTTTATGGCTCAACCTGATTTGATTCCACTTGGTCCTTAGCTCGTTCTGCTTGTGAGACTTTCTCATCAATGCTTAATCTGCTTTCGCAAATTGCCGCTATCTTGATAAACTTTTTTCAAGAAATATGGCATGTCGACTCACAATCACATTGTGGTCTTCTGGAATGTAGAAATAGTATCCTAATGACTCTTTAGGATATCCTATGAATCGAGCTCTAAAGGACCTAAACTCTAACTTGTCCGCTTGTTGTCTTTTGACATGAGCCGGACAACCCCAAATTCTGAGATGACTCAGACTTGGTTTCTTACCGTGCCATATCTCATACGGTGTGGTAGGAACGGTTTTAGAGGGAACCCTATTCAGTAAATAGATTGAAGTTAATAATGAATGTCCCCAAAGAAAATCTGGGAGGTCTGTGAAGCTCATCATGGATCGAACCATATCCAATAGAGTCCGATTTCTCCGTTCTGAAACCCCGTTGAGTTGAGGTGTTCCTGGTGGAGTCCATTGAGAGACTATGCCATTTTCCTTAAGATAGTCTAGGAATTCCCGGCTAAGGTATTCACCTCCTCGATCTGATCGAAGAACCTTAATGGGTTTTCCAGTTTGTTTTTCTACTTCATGTCTGAATTCTTTGAACTTTTCAAAAGCTTCAGACTTATGTCTCATAAGATACACATACCCATACCTAGACAGATCATCGGTAAAGGTAATGAAGTAGACAAAATTGCCTCTAGCCGGCACATCGAATGGGCCGCACACATCAGTATGTACTAGGGCAAGGAGATCTGTGGCCCTCTCCCCATGTCCAACAAAAGGGAGTTTAGTCATTTTGCCTTGAAGACAAGATTCACAAGTTGGATATGACTCAAAAGTCAATGGACTCAATAGCCCATTTTTCTCCAATTTGTTAATCCTATCTTCTGCTATATGACCTAATCTCAGGTGCCATAGATATCTGTCGTTTGGACTATCCCTAGGTCGTTTGGCATTCACGTTTTGCTCGATAGTTAAAATAGGTACATCAATATGCAACTGATAAAGACCATTAACAAGGAAACCATTTGCAATTTTATTTCTTTCATAAAGAATGTTACAATGGTCCTTAAAGAAGGTGATCACATAACCTTCTTGTGCTAAGCATGAAACAGAAATCAAATTCCTGCTAGCTGCAGGCACATAATAACAGTCTTTTAAAACTAAGTCTAAACCAGATGGTAATCGCAGAGGGTATGTTCCCACGGCTACTGCAGCAACTCTTGCTCCATTACCGACGCGTAGGATCATGTCTCCATCCCTCAGCCTCCTGCTATCCTCAAGACCCTGCATAGAAGTGCACAGATGAGCACTAGAACCAGAGTCAAGCACCCAACTGGATGCAGAAGAAACCGTAAGGTTAGACTCAATAACGAGCATACCTCCAGAAGGACCTTCCTTCTTGTTCTTCAGGGTGGCCAGGTAAGTAGGGCAGTTCCGCTTCCAATGGCCGTCGCTGTTGCAATGGAAACACTTTCCTTTGCCATCGACCTTCTTCTTCGGTTCTGCCTTCTTCTTCTTTGATCCTTCCACCTTTTGCTTTTTCACAGACTTCTTTTTCTTTCCATAAGACTTTCTTTTGGAAGAAGTCCGTTCCATAGCAAGAACTGAGCCTTTAGAACCTTTCATAGAAAGCTCAGCGGTAACCAGCATATTCATCAACTCGGCCAAGGAATTTTGAAGTTTATGCATGTGGTAATTCATGATGAATTGCCCATATGCATCAGTCAAGGATTGCAGAATAATATCGTTCTGCAAGTCCAAGTCCAACTTCACACCGAGCTTCTCAAGCTCTTCCATGTCCTTGATCATTGTCAGACAGTGATCTTGGACTGACTGCCCATCACGCATCTTAGCCTTAAAAAGTCATTTTGTGACTTGATATTTGGCTGCGCGACTCTGTTCACCAAACATCTCCTGCAGGTGAGCCAACATTTGGCGAGCAGTCCCGATATCTTCATGTTGGCGCTGGAGCTCATCAGACATCGAGCCCAACATGTAGTATCTGGCCTTATTGTCTTCGTCAATCCATTTTTCCAGAGACGCTCTCTGTTCAGTGGATGGACGAGCTGGTAAGGTGGGAGGGTCCTGGTCCAAAACATGTGTTAACTTCTCTGAACCCAAAACAATTTTGTAGTTCCTGAGCCAATCTTTATAATTGGGTCCAGTCAGTCTATGTGTGTCTAGGATACGTGCCAGTGGGTTGGACGCAGACATTTTCCTGTAGAGAGTCAAAGATTCTAGTTAGATACTGTAATTTTGACTTGACCAATTTGTTTAGGGATTTTATTTTTAAACAAATTAGCTCCCACTATTTTCTCGGATCCCTACACTCCCTCTGTAGAGATGCGAAAATCTCCGCGATTGATGATTTCTAGTGGGTGGTGCGGTCTCACCAACTGACTCATCACCTCACCTAACAGTTATTGGTGATGGGTTAGCCAATGAGTGAACAACTCTTGTTCAATGATTCTCTAATCATGGTGCACCCAAACTTGGTCTCTAATTCATGAATCTCACCGTATCCGGAATATTGATCCACTCCTTAGTTAAGTCAGACCCACCATTTGCATAGACTGGGTTCCTAATTGGGTCTCTCACCGTATCCGAAATATTGAGCCCAACTCATCCTCCAGCCCATAGCATCCAATGCCTAATAGACATGGTTGCGTCTTCCCGGTGCAACTGAGCCACTGTATCCAGCCGAGAACAATCAACCCCGGGAAGGGCCCGCACGTCTACAATGGTGGAAGACCTCGGACTTAATCTTTTCTTAGGGAGAATTGATTCAGGTCTCATTAAACTAGACTTGGCTTAGTCATAACAATTATGACTAACCTAGTGGCATGGGTCAGCTCGGATTATTGACCACCTCAGATCAGAACTGTGTCAACAGATATGGCCAGGTAAGTGAGACCGGTGGAAGGAATATGCCGTTAACTCGCACAAGAACGCATTCAGGTCGAGTAGCTTCCAATTAAAAACCAGTCGGTCGTCTGTGCCAAACTTACCTTAGACACCAAATTGTTGAGTCAGAACCAATTGGGTTAGCCTACAATCCAGACTCTAACCTCTGAGCCTAATTAGGTCTTGCTTGATCGTGACTCGATCTTGACCCAGACTTAATCCTATTAGGCTGGTCAATTTAAGCATTGTTGATCCCATCTAACCAACTCTTGATTCGGTTTGATCAACCGCTTAGACCTAATTGAGCTACCCAAGCCCGAACCCAGTATTATGAATATGTCTTAGATCTGAAATTCTCAATTTTAGACCTAATTAATATTCCATAAACTTAATTCTTAATTAAGTTGGGTTCATAAACAAAATATGCACAATAAATCCTAGGGTTTCAGGATCTAGGGTTTTGCAGAAAGTAAGTTTTGGGTTTCTGATTAAGGACGAACACGCAGCACCCCTACACGTCATAAGAACACCCCATCGAATGGGAAGAGAGGGCCTTTAAACCCTTCTTCGTTCTTATGACCGGACGGCCAAGAGGAACGCCTTAATCAGGAACATGTAAATCTACAAAACAGTTATAGATCTATATCATATATCTCATATACAAATTTAGATCTAATCAAGGCATATTTTGCATACATCTCATGTATCAAATCATGCATGTTTTCAGATCTAAATTATCTCATAATAATCTAAAAAATTAGATTTAAATTGATCTAATCAAAATAAATTCTAATCTAGACAATTATGTAGAACTATTCTACAACTAGTCTAGACATGCATCTAATCATATCTCATATGATATTTAAAATTAAATAATTTTTATTTGCTGTTTATCAGATGTTATTATAACACTTATAATATCAGAAAATAGTAAATAAGAAGATCTAAAATATGATTTAATCAGATTAAATCAAAGACATGCAAAACTATTCTATAGAACTATTCTATTCTAGAACTAGTCATGCATATCTTCTTAATCTTAGATCCAAATCATTTAATTTTAATTTTTCTGATTTCAGATCTGATCACATCTCATGTGACATCTGAAAATCACTTTATTTTCTAATTAAAATAAAATTAAAATCAGATCTAAACAATTTAGAACCATGGCTCTGATACCAGTTGAAGGGAAATCCTGATTTCCCGGTCCAGGTTCGTCCAGATCTGATTAGATCAAGAGATATATTTCAAAAATTTTCTCTTGATCTCAATCAGATCTTGATATGTTTCAGATCTGATTCTTATTATTTTAATAAATAAAATAAAATAAGATAAATTAAATCAAATTTAATTTACCTGATTTGGGTAATCCTATTACCCTGTAGATGATCCTGATTGCAGCGGAAGGTTCTGGATCTTAGCCACGCAAGCGCCTGGCCTCTACCGGTATCCACTCGGGTTGGATCTGGAGATCCTCTTCTTCTCTATCACACCTCCAAAAATCAGATCTGGATCTGATCTGGAGGATCTTCAAAACTCTTTTGAAGATCTGCAGTCGTCCTTTTGCAGCAGCGCAGCCTTCTTGCTTTTGATCGCCTTTCCTTGATCTGAATCGCACCAACCTAAGTCCAAAACACCTTTTGGACGTGGAGAGCAAGGGGAGAAGAGACTATGGCATGGAGAAGGAGGGGAGAGGCAGCCTTGGGGCGTGGGGTTTCTCAATTGCATTCACTTCACTTGGAATTAGGGTTGGGCGCAGGGTCTTATTTATAGACCTCTTGTGATCCAACTCCTCTTCCTCTCAACCAATCACAACCCTTTGTGAAATCAGATCTAAATCTGATTGGTTGGAATAGAGACCCCTGGATTCCTCCTTAGAGGGCGCCTAAGACCAGTCAAACTGGATTCTTAGTAGAACTCTGATTGGAATCCAAAAGGGAGGTGGAGTCCTTGTCCAACAAGGACTCCTAGGCGCCTCCTACTTGGGCTCACGCCACCCTTGGCGTGCGCCCTTCTCCTTGCCAGGTTCTGGCAGGGGGACAGGCCCCCACCAGCTCTCCAATAGGTGCATGACATGTGGTCAAAAGTCAAAGGGTGAATGGTCAACGTTTGACCAGTCAAAGGTAGACTTTTGACCAAAGTCAAAGAACAAGAAATGGCAGGTGACCAAAAATGGCAGGTAATGTCTTACAAATAAGACAACCTATTCTGACTTGGACAACCTCCAGTCAGACCATATGAAGGCCTCTGATTGAGCACAAACTCCTTTGGCTCAGTCAGGACAACTTATTTATGATAGTAAAAGAAGAACGTTAGGTTCAATCGAGTGCTAGCACGATTTCCTTGAACCTAATTGAATCTCATTCAGATCAATTGAACTAGATCAGTTCAATTGATGATCACCAGATTCAAACCCTTGTTTGTGTGACCCAGTTAGGTTCAGTTCTGTATGGTAATGGGATATGTCATGATCTCTATCATAGACATCATCGAAACTCCTTTCGATGGATCAGAACTCTTCTGATTCGAACAGCTAGAATGATCGATCATCTAAATCATTCTAATTGCTCCCAAAATCCACCAGTGACACCTAGCAGTATATGGTGGCAACCCATCAGAGCTGAATGCGAACCTCTTGGTGCAGCTACCTGTGTGATTCAAGTTCTTCTATCTTGAGCCCCGATCAGATTAGGGTTAAGGTGAACTCGTCAAACCCTAGTCTCTGTCATATGATGTAATCATTCGATTCGAGTCCAATGTGAAAATCTAAATAGAAACTCTTTCTATTATTTCACTCTACCATGGCCATGGATTTCTGGACTTGATTCTCATGATCATCATAGGGCTACTCCTCTACCACCGAGGTAGATAGATCCCATCTTGATGCAATCCAGTTCCTACAATGAACATGCTATAGCCAACATACACCTCAGGGTTCCATATGGCTAGGAGACCGAGTAATGGTGTAGTCAAACTATAACACCCTCAAGGTGAACTGCCGATGCATCTCAGGTCAAAGAACCAGACACACTACTGCAGCATCGAGTCAGTCATTGACGAGAAGGTAGACTTCCTAATGACTACTCGAGGTGGTCACGCTCAGTGCCCTCGTTCTCTAACGAGTACCTGTACTCTCGCTCCGGTGTCTCCACACCGTAGACTCAAGACTCATCTACTAAAGAGAAGCGATCGTACACCAACCTTCCGGATCAATCACCATCCTCGTGATGATCCTATGGTCGGGAGCTGTTTATGAGTGAATAATGATTATTCATGTCTTAAATTTTCAACTCTTGAAAATATGAATTATCATTACCATTAACTCAAAGGATGTATCACAGACACTAAATACACAGGTGTGATAGAAAATAACCCATTTCATTAATTATAGTCAAAATTACAATTTTGCCCCTAGAAGTGTATTACAAGTATCAGCCAATTCTGGCTTCTAGGGCACATATATCTAACAAAGACTAGCCGTCAAATGTTGGCTCACCTGCAATAGTTGTTTGGTGAATAGAGTCGCACAGCCAAATATCAAGTCACTAAAAGATTGTTTAAGGCTCAAATGCATGATGGACAGTCGGTCCAAGATCATTGTCTAATAATGATCAAGGACTTAGAAAAGCTTGAGAAGCTCTATGTCAAGTTAGATCAAGATCTGCAGATTGACATAATTTTATAGTCCTTGATTCATGCGTATAGGCAATTCATCATGAACTACCATATGCATAAACTTCAGAATATCTTGGTTGAGCTCATGAATATGTTGGTTACTAAGCTTTTTATGAAAGATTCTAAAGGCTCAGTACTTAGTGTGAAGCAGACTTCTTCGAAGAGAAAGTCTTTTAAAAAGAAGAAGTCTGTGAAGAAGTAGAAGGTGGATGGTGAGAAGAAGAAAGCAGAGCCAAAAAAGAAGGCCACTGACAAAGAAAAATATTTTTATTGCAACACTGACGGCCATTGGAAGCAAAACTACCCTCTTTACCTGGCCAGCTTGAAGAACAAGGAGACAGGTCCTTTTAGAGGTATGCTCGTTATAGAATCTAATCTTACAATTTCTTTTGTATCTAGTTGGGTGCTTGACTCTGGTTCTAGTGCTCACTTGCGCACTTCTATGTAGGATCTTGAGGATAGCAGGAGGCTGAGGGATGGTGAGATAATCCTACGCATCAAAAATAGAGCAAGAGTTACTGCTATGGTCATGGGATCCTATCTTCTGCGATGACCATCAAGATTAGACTTAGTACTTAGAAACTATTTTTATGTACCTGCAGTATGTAGGAATTTGATTTTTGATTCATGTTTAGCACAGGAAGGCTATGTAATTAGTTTTCGTAAGGATCATTGTAATATTCTTTATGAAAGAAATAAAATTGCAAGTGGATTCCTTATAAATAGTCTTTATCAGTTATATATTGATGCTTCTATTTTTAATATCGAGCAAAACGTGAAAGCCATAGGATCAAAGTGACCTAGGAATAGTCTAAATGATAGGTATCTTTGGCACCTTAGGCTGGGTCATATAGCTAAAGATGGAGTTAATAAATTAGAGAAATCCAGACTATTGAGTCCATTGACTTTCGAGTCATATCCGATTTATGAATCATGCCTTCATGGCAAAATGACCAAGCTTCCTTTTGTAGGACATGGGGAAAAGGCCACAAACCTGCTTGCCCTAGTACATACCGATGTATGCGACCCATTTGATGTGCCAGTCAGGGGTAACTACATCTACTTCATCACCTTTATCGATGATTTATCTCGGTACGGATATATGTATTTGATGCAACACAAGTCTAAAGCTTTTAAAAAGTTCAAGCAATTCAGACTCGAAGTAGAAAAACAAACCAAAAAATTTATTAAGGTTCTTCGATCAGATTGAGGAGGCGAATACCTTAGTCAAAAATTCTTAGACTATCTTAAGGATAATGGCATAGTCTCTCAATGGACTCCACTTGGAATGCCTCAATTCAATGAGATTTTAGAATAGAGAAATCGGACCCTATTAGATATGGTTCAATCTATGATGAGCTTCACTGACCTCCCTGAGTTTCATTAGGCACATAGTCTATTGACTGCTATATATCTACTAAATAGGATTTCATCTAAAACCATTCTTATCACACCGTTTGAGATATGGCATGGTAAGAAACCAAGTCTGAGTCATCTCAGAATTTAGGGTTGTCCGGCCCATGTCATGAGACAATAGGAGGACAAGTTAGAGATTAGGTCTTTTAGAGCTTGGTTCATAGAATATCCTAAAGAGTCATTAGGATATTATTTCTACCTTTCGGAAGATCATAATATGATGGTGAGTCGACATGCCATCTTTCTTGAAAAATAGTTTATTCAAGATGGTGGCATCAGAAGATAGATTAGGCTGGAGGAGAAAGTCTCCCAAGGGCCATGAGCCAAGGAACCTATGGAATCTAATTAGATTGAGCTAGTCCAATCACTACCTCATCCATCTCGTAGATCAGAAAGGATTTTCCATCCCCTTGAAAGATACTTAGGTACTATTTCAGAGGACGTAGAAAAAATATTCCTCATAGGAGAAGGAGTTCATGGTAATGATCCCAAAATCTATGATGAGGCGATATCAGATATCGACTCCGAGAAATGGTTAGAGGTAATAAAGTCAGAGATTGACTCAATGCGCTCGAACTAAGTTTGGACCTTGGTAGATCCATCTAAAGGTATAGTACCTATTGGATGTAAATGAAACTTCAAGAGAAAGATAGATATCGATGGGAATGTAAAGACATCCAAAGCAAGGCTCATAGCGAAAGGGTATAGTCAGCATGAAGGCACTGACTATTAGGATACCTTTTCATCAATAGCCATTCTCAAATCCATCCGTACATTGCTTGCTATTGCAGCCTATTTTAATTATGAAATATGGCAGATGGACGTGAAAATAACATTCTTAAATGGATATCTATAGGAAGATATCTATATGAAACAACTGCTGGGTTTGACATCTAGTGATACTGATCATAAGGTCTGCAAGCTGCAAAGATCCATATATGGACTTAAGCAAGAATCTCAGAGCTGGAATGCTCGTTTCAATGATGTCATTAAATCATTTGGATTCATCAAGAATGAGGAGCCCTATGTTTTCAAAAAAGTTAGTGAGAGTGCTGTTGTCTTTCTCGTACTATATGTGGATGACATCCTCCTAACTGAGAATGATATTTCCATATTGACTATGACCAAAATATGGTTATCTAAAGAATTCTCCATGAAAGATCTAGGAGAGGCATCCTTTATTTTAGAAATTAAGGTATATAGAGATAGACCAATGATAAGTACCATAAAATCATCAATAAAAATATTAATTTATTAATTAATTTATACTTATTTTTAAAATTTAATAATCAATTTATATATATTTTTAAAAAATTAATATTTTTATTAATTAAAAAGATAATTTAAAAATTAATTAAAAAATAATAAAAAAAATAAAATATTTTATTAATAAAAAGAGCTTTTTTTTTATCATAATGAAATAAGTTTGAAGTAAATCGGAGCTAAAATGGACTAGATATGAATTTTTTTAAAAGAAATTAAAGTAAAAAGAAAAAATGGCTTAGCTAGCTCCACAAGCCAAGCCATCAAAGTTGACTCAGGCGCAAAAGTTGTCAGCCAGTCCATGATCCAGGCATAGACTGCCAGCTTAGTGATAACCGACGAATCACGAAGCGACATGTGGTGGACCAAGACCCTTAAAGGGTTTACAGAAAATCTATCATGGCTCACAGGGCATTTTAGTCTTTTCACTCGATGATAGGAGGTGCTGATTGGCTGCGGTGTGTGGTGCAGCCAGTCCACGCGGTCTATGGGAATAATAAGTGCGCGATCGTGTGACTGTGGTTGCTTGCGGTCAAGATCCATTGGTGGTGGTTGGTTCCAGTTTTAATTCAAACTCCAAGCACCATCCGATGGCAGCGCTCAACTCAGAAGAAGATCCAATGGTCCAGGAAGCTCCCAACATGATTAAAACACCTAGAATTCGATCTGATAGCCAGATTTCCTCCTGATTAATGCAATCGAATAGCCAAAATTTAGTCCAACCTGATCTGGACTGATATACATCCAATTTTGATGATTTTTGGTTCGTTGGATTTCTATTGAATGGCTAGATTTCACCAGACTTGACCAGATTCATCTTAGAGCTGTTTTAATCAAAATTCTTCTCAAATTTCTTTCTATTTGGATGATTAAAAAGGCTCTTTGTCCCACATTGCCTAGAAGAAAATCCTTCACTCCTCCTAGCTCTATAAAAAGGACCCCAGGCCTCTAGAAATCAACAGATCTTCGATCAAGGTGAAGATTTGGTATAGGGTAGAGCCAGGTTTTGGATCAGAGGTTACTTCAAAGCAATGGATGCCGAGAAGAATAGCTGGGCTTCTATACTATCTTTCTGCCAACATCGATCCAAGATCAGAGATCAGCCTATTTTAATTTTTTTTTTTAAAAAATTTTATATATTCAAATTAAGAACCTTTTAATTAATGCAATATTTATTTTTTTGCTCTTTAATTTTATGCTCTTTATTTCTATTATAATTTAATTTTTATACTTTAATTATTGCTCTTTATTTTACTGCAAATAGATGCTAAGATCTAACTAGTAAATCTTAGTACCAAGTTTACTTTTCTGCTTAATTTAACTTCCACTTCATAATTTTAATTTTTAATTTTCAACTTCAAATTATATTTTCAAATCCTTTTCTTTTTTTTTCAAAAATCAAAGATTTCAAATCTAAAACACTATCTTCCCTATGGATTCGAGCTGACTCACTATTATCTATGTATTTTTAATTATGAAGTCAGATTAAACTGATAAACATGGTGTCTTAACGACAACATCGCGCTCTTATCATGATTTTGGTACCGTTACCAAAGATTATTTTCTACTTTTGATTTTATTTTTTTAATTTATTTTAAATAAATTAAAAGTAATTTTGGCAAACTAACCAAGTTTTTGGCATCATTGCGGGGGAAGGCACGAACATTAAATTTTTGATCTCTTTGATTTTTCTATAAATAAATTATAAATAAAATTTTTATTTTCTTGTAAATATTGCTTGCTAACTTTATTTTTATTTTATAAAAAAAGAGGTTAAAGAACAAAATGAACCAGGGCAAGAAATAAATCATTCAGTTTTGCTTGGTGAGATCAATCCTAACCCTAGTCCTCTTTTCTTTT
The DNA here is from genome assembly GCA_006176705.1 of Cocos nucifera. Classification (NCBI taxonomy): domain Eukaryota; kingdom Viridiplantae; phylum Streptophyta; class Magnoliopsida; order Arecales; family Arecaceae; genus Cocos; species Cocos nucifera. Next base: position 12,480 of record QRFJ01002748.1, read on the forward strand.
TATTTATTTTATTTATTTATTTACTTTATTTTCAAATTAATTTAAAAATTATCCATTTAAACCTAATTAAAAGCTCCAAGATAAGATTAGAAATCCTAACTATTTAGAGCATGCATCATATTAGTTTTATTTTTATTTTTTCTAGTTCATGCATCTAGTTTAAATTGCATAGAACTCTTTGATTGAAATTTTTTTATGCATATTCATTTTAAACCAAATTAAGGGCAGAACCCAATTAAACAAGATAAGGTGGGGATTTGATCATCCTTTCTTGATCCACAAACAATCAACCAATATCATACATTAACCTAAGCCTTTAATTTTAAAATTAATTAGATATCGGCCCTAGGAACTCGAGCTCATTAGGATAAGAAATCCTAAGAGTTGAATTAGGTTAGGGTTAGTCAATTTGACTGATGTCTAGAAAAGTGGATCAAGAACGACTGGGCTTGAAGGAAGGAGATTTCTAATTGATTTCGTTAGATTATCTAGCCAAGCATAATTGATATCTAAGGCAAGCAATGGAGAGACTCTCACCGATCTTACACTTATCTGGTCAGTTGATTGACTGATCTTATACGTGGAGGACTTGAAGATTACCTTGGCAGTTAGAAGCTGTCTAGATCTAGGATAACCCTTAGTTAAGATTGATTGACCAACTTGATTGCTAACCAATATTATCACTAATTAAAACTAATTCTTCTCTCTCTTCTTAGCTCTATGACTTCTTAGGACCTTTTCTTTAGAACTTTTATTTTTTTCTTCTTTTTTTCCTCTTCAAAAATAAAATAAAATAAAATAAAAATTAAATTAAAAAATAAATTAAATTAAATTAAACTAACTAAAAGAATATTAAAAATAATAATTAAATTAAATTAAAAATAATAATTAAAATATTTTTTAAAAAAAATTATAAAAATAATAATATAATAAAATAATAAAAAATATGTATAAAAAATTTAAAAAAAATCTAAAAGAATTTTGAACCATACATTAGGATTACACTAATACATGCACAGTAGGAAATCGCTTTTTCTAATTTAGTTGAACTTAATTGAATGGTTGATTCATATTAAACCTGATAATCAAATGACTGACCTGAACCTAATAGTCCAAAAATTAGATAAAATTGATCTTCTTGCCTAGAAATTAGATCAACTTCTAATCCTAGGTCAACAATCTTCTGCACAATTTACATCATCTTCTAACTATCAGGAGTTTTATTCTATTTATACTAGCCTAACCCATCATGTGAATGAATGTCCTATTGCTGCACAGTTTCTATATTTTATCTAAGAATAAGTTCAAGCTGCTCAAGGTTACTCCAAATTAATTAATGACCCATTTTTAAATTCATATAATCCAGATTGAAGCAACCACAATAATTTTTCTTGGACATCCCAACAGACTCAGGCTCAGACCCAAATTTCACCTATCCAAAACTATCAAAATAGGCCCCAATACCAAAACTATGCCTATAATAATAGTCAGCCTAGTCAGTTTACCTAGCCATCATAAAACAACCAGCTATTATACCCACCTCTTCAATAGACCAATCTAGCTAATGATAGATTTAACTAACTTCAATAATTAATTCTAAATCAATAATAATCGATCTTAACTCAACAAAAATCTATCACCAAGCTAGAAGCTCAAATAGGATAATTAGTTGAGTCTAACACAATGAGAGAACTAAATCAACTACCGAGCCTATCAATTTCAAACAACCCATCTATTGTCCACCAACCATCTGGATCAAGTTATCAATTTAATGTCTTACTTAAGAATCTCCAATTTGAGAATGTCAAAGTAATTCCTAAACTTAAAAGCTATAGGATTCTTATGGACCCATACCAAGATTAAGTGAGAGAGGCCAGTACTGATGCTAGCCAAAATAAAAATTTAGAGGAACAGATTAGTACTGAGACTAACCACATAGAAGAATCTAAATCCAAACCTAGTATTGATGCTGGTTCCAATTTAAATGAGATAGACATAGGAAAAAAGAGAATAGATGATTTATCCGAGACTTATAAATTTAATGTCCCATTCCCTTTAACCCTAGAAGCTGATTCTTCTTACAAAAATCAAGAGGCATGTAATTAAGTATCAATGAAGTTGTTTAGGTAAGATCACATTAATTTACCTCTAGAATTAAATCCATCTTTAGACACCCTTCCAGTACCCAGCGCATTAAACTTACCTCCTAATTCAAAAACTCAATTCATGAGCATTTTAGAAGAACAAATAGGAGAAATTCTTAATAAACATGGGTCTGAGAATGGGCTCACTAATTATGTCCCTAAAGTTAACAATGATTAATTAATAAAGGGATAAGAAATTATCTTCCTGAGATTAGCAATCCAAAACCATTAAAATTTGTCAATCCAGTATTTGACACAAGATAGTAAGCTACATTGTGTCTGGCTAAAGATGGTAAACTTAGCACTTGTTAGGAGACAACCCAATATTTAATTTTCTTTAGTTTAATTTATCTTTTCAGTTGATTTTCCTTTTAGGATAATTTGAATAAGTTGGAGAGAGAGCTTAATTTTCAAAGGCATATACTAGACCAAATATATTAAGTCAGGTGTATTCTTTCATATTTTTTGTTACATCCTTTATTTTTTCTTCTCTATTAAGGATAATATCAATTAAGTTTGGAGAAAGAAAAAAAAATTTAAAATTTTAAGTCCTCAAAAAAGTTAGTATTTAGTATTTAGACACCTGATTATGCTTTTTTAAAAGAAAATTGATGCATAGATTAGAGAATCTATGAGATATTGAGGGATCAAGTATCAAGAAAACTCAATAAAGAGTTAAGTCTAGAACATAAAAAGCTTTTTTTGAGAATTTCTAATTATTTCTGTCAACATCAAAGAAAAGTCTACTTTTTATGGACTTATGTAGGATAACTATACATTTTTTCATATATATATATATAAATTATTAAAATAAAATAGTTTTTAAGTACTTCTTACTAAGTAATCGGGCCTCTTTGCCTAAGCAAGCATTAAGTTTTGCATCAAAAGATGGAAAGGGCAAAGAAGCTCATTGTAAAGCTAGTCTTAACTCGTAGCCTATTTGATTTAAGCTAGTAAGCCTGAGAGATATTCTATATCTAGTGCTCTAAAGCCAACTGGTTTAGAAGTCATTGGCCCAAGACTCGCTACATGAATCAAATAGAAAGCTTAAGGAGTTATGACACAAAATAGCAGTACAATGTTAAAAAAAAAAAATTTGATTTCCCATCGAGTAACCAGGTCTCATTGCCTAAGTAAGCAATGATATTCACATCAAAAAGTGGACAATGTGAATAAAAAAAAGTTTAATAAATGAATGATGGAAGTGACAATACTCTTGCCTATACGAAAGTTTAGACAAATCAGAGATAAAGATAGAATGATTTAGAAAAAGTTTAAAAAAAATTTAATATTTTTTACTTAATTTTGATTAGTAAATATTAATACTCTAATAATATACCTCACTTATACTCTACTGGATATCAATGGCCATTTTGAAAACTGCTTAGATAAAATTTGAAACTCTAAAGTTAAAAGATATCTAAAACTAAATTTTTTCTTTACTCAAGGATGAGCAAAGCTTAAGTTAGAGAGTGTGATAAGTACCATAAAATTATCAATAAAAGTATTAATTTATTAATTAATTTATACATATTTTTAAGAAATTAATATTTTTATTAATTAAAAATAATTAAAAAATTAATTAAAAAAATAAAAATAAAAAATAAAATATTATTATCAATAAAAAAGCTTATTTTTTTGATCGTAATGAAATAAGTTTGAAGCAAATCGGAGCTAAAATAGACTAGATATGAATTTTTTTAAGAAAATATTAAAGTAAAAAAGAAAAATGGCTCAGCCGGCTCTGCAAGCTAAGCCACCAAGCCAAGTCAAGCCATCAAAGCCGAGTCAGCCATAAAAGCCATCAGTCGATTCATGATCCTGGCGTAGACCGCCAGCTTAGCGATAATCGATGAATCACGGAGGGACACGTGGTGGACCAAGATCCTTAAAGGATTTATAGAAAATCTATCATAGCTCATAGGGCATTTTGGTCTTTTAACTTGATGACAGGAGGCATTGATTGGCTGCGATGTGTGGTGTAGTCGGTCCATGTGGTCCATGAAAATAGTAAGTGCACGATCGTGTAGTTGTAGTTGCTTGCGGTCATGATCCGATGACGGTGGTTGGTTCCAGTTTTAATTCAAACTCTAGATGCCATCCGATGGTAGCGCTCAACCCAGAAGATGATTCAATGGTCTAGGAAGCTCCTGATTTGATTAAAACACCCAGAACTCAATCCGATGGCTAGATTTCCTCCTGATTAATGAATTGGATGGCTAGAATTTATTCGACCTGATCTAGGCTGATACACATCCGATTTTGATGATTTTTGGTCCATTGGATTTCTATTGAATGGCTAGATTTCACCAGACTTCACTAGATTCATCTTAGAGCTATTTTAATCTAAATTTTACTTGAATTTCTTTCTATTTTGATGATTAAAAAGGCTCTTTCTCCCATTGCCTAGAAGAAAATCCTGCACTCCTCCTAGCTCTATAAAAAGGATCGTAGGCCTCTAGAAATCAACAGATCATCAATCAAGGTGATGCTTTAGTATAGGATAGTGCCAAGTTTTGGATCAGAGGCTGCTTCAAAGTAATGGATGTTGAGAAGAAGAGCTGGGCTTCTATACCATCTTTCTACCAACGTCGATCCAAGATCAGAGATCAGCCTATCTTAATTTTTTTTATTTTTTTAAGTTTTATATATTCAAATTATGAACCATTTAATGAATGTAATATTTATTTTTATGCTCTTTAATTTCATGGTCTTTATTTTTATTGCAATATAATTTCTACACTTTAATCATTACTCTTTATTTTACTGCAAGTAGATGCTAAGATCTAACTAGTAGATCTTAGTACCAAGTTTACTTTTCTACATAATTTAACTTCTACTTCACAATTTTAAGTTTTAATTTTCAACTTCAAATTCTATTTTCAAATCCTTTTCTTTTTCTTTTCAAAAATCAAAGATTTCAAATCTAAAACATAACCTTCCCTATGGATTCAACCTGACTCACTATTATCTATGTATTTTTAATTATGAAGTTAGATTAAACTGATAAACACGGTATCTTAATAACAACATCGCGCTCTTATCAGCCAAATAGGATGCTGGATCTCTCACAGAAGATGTACATATAGGAGGTGCTAAAGAGGTTTATTATGAAAAACTCCAAGAGGCGATTGGTGCCCTTCGGACATTGTGTTCATCTCTTTAAGAAGATGTATCCCAACACACCTAAGGAGATTGAATGTATCCCAACACACCTAAGGAGATTGAATGCATGAGCAAGATCCCTTATGCTTCAGCAATAAGGAGCCTCATGTATGCCATGCTATGTACATGACCTGATATTGTCCATACTGTGAATGTCACAAGCAGATATAAGTCAAATATAGGCAAAGAGCACTAGACTTCTGTGAAATATGTCCTTAAGTACTTGAGAAGGATTAAGGATATATTTCTAGTCTTTGGTAATGGAGAACTCTAGGTCCAGGGGTATACAAACTTAGATTTTATGTCCGATATAGATGATCAAAAGTCGACATTTAAAAGTCTATTTATTTGTAATGATAATGCTGTCAGTTGAAAAAGTTTCAAGCAGATGGTGATGGCAGATTCCATCATGAAAGTAGAGTACATCGCTACATCGAAAGCTAAAAAGGAGGCATTCTAGTACTAGAAGTTTGCCATAGAGCTTGGAGTGATGCCATCAGATGTTATCCATCTGTACTGTGATAATAATGGCACCATAGTTCTAGCTAAGGAGCCGAGGTCTCACCAGAAATTCAAGCACATCGAGCGGCGATACCACCTCATCAATGATTAACTCGAGAAGAAATACGTTGAGGTCAAGAGAGTCGATACTACAGATAATGCGGCTGACCCACTGACAAAGCCATTGAGCCAACAAAAGATCAAAGCCCACCTTGAGAAAATGAAAATTAGATTTGTAGTCAATTTGCTTTAGGTCAAGTAGGAGTTTGTTAGATGTATACCCTAGAAGCCAGATTGGGTGTCATTTGTAATACACTTTTAAGGATAATTTTACAATTTTGACTATAAATTAATAAATAAATTATTTTTCTATCATAGTGTGTATTTAAAAGTATCTGTAATACATCCTTTGAGTTAATAGTTATGACAATTCAAATTTTTAAAAATTAAAAATTTAAGACATGAATTTTCATAATTAACTCATAAAATGCTCCCGATCGTAGGATCATCTCGAGGATGATGATCAATTCGAAAGGTTGGTGTATGATCGCTTTCTTAGGATAGACATGTCTTGAGTCTATGGTGTGGATACATCGAAGCGAGAGTACAGGTACTTGTTAGAGAATGAGAGCACTGAGCATAACCACCTCGAGTAGTCATAAGAAAGTCTACCTTCTCATCGATGACTGACTCGATGCTGTAGTGGTGTGTATGGTTTTCTGACCTAAGGTGTATCGATAGTTCACCTTAAAGGTGTTATAGTTTGACTACATCATAACTCAATCTCTTAACCATTTGGAATCCTGAGGTATATGTTGTCTATAGCATGTTCATTGTAGGAATTGGATTGCACCAATAAGGAGATCTATCTACCTCAGTTCTGATGGATTGCCATCATATACTGCTAGGCATCACTGGTGGATTTTGGAAGCAATTAGAATGATTTTAATGATCAATCATTCTAATTGTATGAATCAGAAAAGTTTTGGCCCATCAAAAGGTGTTTCGATGATGTCGATGATGGAGATCATGATATATCTCATTACCATACAGAATTAAATCTAACTAGATCATACAAATAAGAGTTTGGATCTGGATGTCATCAATTGAGCTAATCTAGTTTGATTGATTTAGATTAGATCCAATCAAGTTCAAGATAATCGTGCTATCATATGATTGAGCCTGACTTTTTCCTTCTGAAATCTTTCTGATTCATCACAATCAAATCAAATTTGATTTGACTCATTCTTATATTTTGAATAAATTTATTTTCATATGACTAGAATAAGTCCAGATCAGATTAATTGCAGAAATTAAATCCATTCATAGTCAAATTGGACGAGGGTTAAAAGTTGACCTATTTGAGAGAATTGAGGGTCACCAGATCAAATGCTTTTAGAAAATTTTGTAAATATTATTTTATTCTAATTTTTAGATATATAAAAGAGCATGAATTATACATTAGGTGTACCAAATTTTGTGACTTTTAGAGGTGTTTAGATTATGTTATGATAGAGTTTGATTCAAATCATACTCTTAAGAGAAGAGTCCATGGTGTAGTGGCCTCTTCCTTATCTACTCATGCTGCCACCTCCTAGATTGATTATTTGTGTTAAAATTAGATGGAATATGAGGATTTTCATCAAGATCAGGTTTAGGAGTTCAAATGGACAAAAGAATAAGGATTTTGGTCAAAGAGGGACTCTAACTTGGCGCGATGCTTTTGTATAAGAACCCTTGCGCCAAGGCTCTTCATGTAGAAAATATTTTTCATACCCAAAGGCTACCATTCTAGATATCCCACACTCCCTCTATCCTCTCTCTCCCTCTCTTCTACATGCCTAAAATGTTAGACACAAATCTAAGAAGAAGATCCAATCAAATTTATGAAGAGTTCAACATCTACGCGATGATGTTCGTGAGATGGACATGCTGACTTCAGAATTTTTTTGAAGGACTTCCAGTTTAGATTCAGATTTGATCATTGGAAAAAAGATTTATGAGAAGAAGACATCTAGATCCTTCTTGAGTGAATATCGATAGAGGCCGAGCATGTGTATGGTTCCTTCCAGAACCTCAGGAAACATCAAGATCATCATAGGATAATCAGATTATCCAAACAAGATATGAAATTAAATCTAATTTAATTTTTATTTTAATTTTTAATATAAGATCACCATGATTATATCTGAGAACTCTTATATTTTATTAGATTATTTAAGAATTTTTAGAGAAATCCATCTTAGATCTATCAGATCTGCACGATCCTACGGTGGAAAATAGGGTTTTTCCTTCAAATGGTATCAGAGCTGTGTTAGCAGTTCTTGGGATCTATCTTAGATATAATTTTATTTTTATTTATGATATGATATTAAAAAGTTTTAGATATCACATTAGATATAATTAGATCTAAAATTAAAAAAATAAAAAATAAATAATTTAGATCTAATATGTATAAGATGCGTGACTAGACTAGGTATAGAATAGTTCTATGTGTAGTCTAGTATGATCACGTATTTATTTTGATTAAATATGATTTTAAATTTATTTAATTTTTATTTTTTTTATTGTTATAATTATTATAATCAGATCTAAAGATAAAAAATAAAATTTTTAATTTTTAACTTATTCATATGAAATATGAAAGATGCATGCTTAGACTAGTCATAGAATAGTTCTATAAGATATCTAGAATAGTTTTATTTTGGAGACTAATAGAACTAGGCATGAGAAACCTAGGCGATTACATGACAAAAGGAGATCACAAAAGGGAGAAAACATGGGTAGTATGAGGCACCAAGTTCTTTGGAGAAGATCCTTTCTTTTGGACAACATAAGATGATGTCTTGAGGGGATACGGGTAAGAAAAGATCATCTTCTCTTTAATTTTCTTTTACATATTTTTTCTTTTATTTATTATTTATGATTTTTATATGATAAAAATTTGAGAGAGAGAGGAATAGGGTGTGGGGATAAGTGCTCCATGTTGTTGGGGCATAGTGATCATCTTTAGACATGATCTGATCATACCCTGATAAGAGAAGAAGAAGAGAAGAACATCTTCTCTTAGAGTTTCTTTGAGAACCCTTCTTCTCCAAATTTTTGTGAAAATTTTCTATGATAAAACCAAAGATATTAGATCTAAAAATATAAATAAAATCCTAGAGGAGAAGGTCTCCTCTTAGCCTAACATAGAGATGTTTTCAGTGTCAGATATGTGTGCCTTAGAAGCCAGATTGGCTGACACTTATAATACACTTCTAAGGGCAAAATTATAATTTTAACTATAAATAATAAAATGGATTATTTTCTATCATAGTGTGTATTTCAAAGTATCTATGATACATCCCTTGAGTTAATGGTTAGGACATGAATTTTCATTATTAACTCATAAAATGCTCACAACCGTAGGATCATCATGAGGATGGTGATTGATCTGGATGGTTGGTGTATGATCACTTTTTTTGGATAGATGAGTCTTGAGTCTATGGTGTAGAGACACCAAAGTGAGAGTATAGGTACTCATTAGAGAATGAGGGCACTGAGCATGACCACCTCGAGCAGTCATGAGAAAATCTACCTTCTCGTCGATGACTGGCTCGAAGTTGTAGTAGTGTGTCTGATTCTTTGATCTAAGGTGCATCGATAGTTCACCATGAGGGTGTTATAGTTTGACTACACCATAACTCAGTCTCTTAGCCATTCGGAACCCTGAGGTGTATGTTGGCTATAGCATGTTCATTATAGGAATTGGATTGCACCAATAAGGGATCTATCTACCTCCGTAAATGAGGAGTTGCCCTATGATGATCATGAGAATCAAGTCCATAAGCCCATGTCCATGGTAGAGTGAAATAATAGAAAGAGTTTCTATTAGGGTTTTCACATTGGACTTGAATCGAATGACTAATTCATATGACGAAAATTAGGGTTTGACGAGATGACCTTAACCCTAATCTGGTCAAGGCTCAAGATAGAGGAACTTAATCACACAGGTAACTGCACCGAGAGGTTTACTTTCAGTTCTGATGGGTTGCCACCATATGCTGCTAGGTGTCACTAGTGGATTTTGGGAGCAATTAAAATGATTTAGATAATCGATCATACTAGTTGTCTGAATCAGAAAAGTTTTGATCCATCGAAAGATGTTTTGATGATGTTGATGATAAAGATCGTGACATATTCAATTATCATATAGAGCTAAACCTAACTGGATCACACAAACAAGGGTTTGGATCTGGATATCATCAATTGGATTAACCCAGCTCAATCGATTTGAATAAGATTCAATTAGGTTCAAGAAAATCATGCTAGCACACGATTGAGCCTAATGTTCTCTTTTAACAATCATTAAAGCTTGTCTCGATTGAGTCAAATGTGTTTGGACTCACTCAGAAATCTTTACTTGGTCCGATTGGAGCTTGTCCAAGTCAGAAAAGGATTGTTTTAATTTATGAGATAAATTTGAGACAATACCTGCTATTTTCCATCACCTGCTAAATCTTGTCTTCGGACATTGGTCAAACGTTGACCCTAGACACTTAGACATCTATCCATGTATCATGCACCCATAGGAGAAAACCTGGGGACTTGTCTCCCTACTAAAAAGTAGAAAGATAAGGGGTGCATGCCTAGGGAGGTGTGTGCCCCATGAGGATAGAAGATGGAGTCCCATATAGATGGGACTCCAGTTGCTTCAGAAAATCAAATTAGGTGGCGCCAAGAAGACTTATTTGACCCAGTCTTTATGCTACCTAAGGAGAGTTTTAAGGGACACTAATCTGATTGAATCAGATGATGTCATCCCATCAATCAAATTTAGATCTGATTGCATAAAGGGCTGTGATTGGTCAGGATGATGTGGCACTGCATGGCGCAGCAGGATCTATATAAACCCTATTTGCGCCTAGAATTTAGTTCTTCTGACTTTAGCCCACACCACATTGCCTCTCTCCCTCCTTCTCCATGCCACCCTCTGATCCTCTCTCTCCTCTTCATGCCCAAGGGACTTTGGGCACAAAGAAAGTGCGATCCAAGCAAGTGAAAAGCACCTAGAAAGAAAGAAGGCAGCACCGCTACAAGAGACAACGACTGTTTTTCAAAAGCCATTTTAAAGACCTTCAAGATTAGATCCAGATCTAATTTTTGGAGGATTGATTAAGAAGAAGAAGATTTCCATATCTTGCCGGAAGAGGTCTGGCACTTGCATGGCTACATCTAGAACCTTAGGCAAACATCAGAATCATCATAGGATAATTGGATTACCCAAAATAAAGGTATAATTAAATTTGATTTAATTTATTTTTATTTTTATTATTAGATCAATAAGATTATATCTGAGAAGTCTTCGATCTGATTAGGATCTTTGAAATTTTTTTTTGAAATATCCCTTCTGATCCAGTCAGATCTGAACGAATCTGATCCAAAAAATAGATTTTTTTCTTCATTTAGGACATCAATCATTGATGTCTTGAAAGAGAAGGCTTGTCTTCTCTTAGGATTTATTTTTTTTATTTTTATTTTCTAATTTCTGAAAGATCCAAGGGTTGGATTCCTTTCTTAATCCTTCTCATATTCTTTATCTCTTAGAGTATCCAAGAGATCTGGAGAATATGTTCATGATCCACCATCTGGAGGGATCCACGAGAAGCTAGCACTTTGAGTGGATCTTCATTCGATGAACCTTCAATCTATGTTGCAGACTCATGTGGATCACCTATAGAGGCTAGACGCATGTGTGGCTCCAAAAGTAACAATGAGAATCAACCACAGAGTTCTCAATCTATGCAAAGGTAAGAGATCTGATCTCTTGGTAATCTAGATATGATCTAGGGTTAGATCTAGAATTATTCTAAATCTAAGTATTGATATGATCAATACCACTTATGATTAATTTAATTTTAGATTTATATTTGCATTATAATATGTTATAGATCCTTGATATAGGGTTTTGTAATTTGATTATATGCTTTTATAGATTAAATAGTTTAATCTGCATCTTCCACTGCATATTATTTAAAAAATATTTTAAAATTCAAGCTTGAAATCCTGTATGTTTTTCTTCACTTATTTCTAGGGACACACTATAATGCTCCTCATTAATCAACCAATCAAGATAGTTCTTCATCGAACAGATGCCATCGAAAGAATAGCAAAATAGAAAATTAAGCTTATAGAGTTTGACATCAACTACCAACCTCGACCATCAATCAAAGCCCAAATATTGATAGATTTCATAATGAAATGTACCATTCTGGATGAAGCCAAACTTGAGCAAAGTGAAATCGGTATTCCATGGTTGCAGCCAAACTCCCCCAAAGAAAGAGCAAACCTTCCTGAAGGTTTTTGGGCCATAAATGTGGACAGCTCGTGCAATGCTTTTGGTGTAGGTGTGGGTCTAATTTTGGTCAACCCAGAAGGAATCGTTATAGAGTATGCACTACATTTTGAATTTCCAGCAATAAATAATGAGGCTGAGTATGAGGCACTGATCGTAGGGTTGAAGATAGCTAAAGAACTAGAAGTAGATCGGCTCCAAGTTTACAGTGAATCCAAGTTAGTAGTGGAACAAGTCAATGGCAATTATGAAGCTTGGGAGGATAGCATGATCAAATATCTAGAAAAAGTGAAGAGTATGACCCTAATTTTTAGTAGTTTTGATATCAAACAAATTTTGAGAGCAAAGAACATTGGGACCGACCTTCTCCCTAAAGAGGCCATGCTAGCCCCGACTAAACTACCTAAAGAGGTCTTCTTTGACATTCTGAAATGCCTAAGTTCGAAGGAGCCATAGTCCATATTGTAGGTTGACCATGAGCCTAACTAGATTGACCCGCTAATTGCTTATCTCAAGGACAGAGTTCTTCCTTATAATCCAAAAGAAACTCGAAAGCTTCAAAATTAGGCCTTTTGGTATGTTCTATATGAAGTCAAGTTATATAAAAGATTATATTCTTTACCACTTTTGAAATGTCTCCAACCTTCTAAGGCCGATTTCGCACTATGGGAAGTGCATGAAGGAATCTACGAAAGTCATGTGGGGACTAGATCCTTATCTCACAATGTTGACCCCATGATTGATTTTGATAATTGCCAAACTTCGAGTGTTTAAGTATTTAATCATGTGTTTCAAGAATGGATGTAGATCTTTTTTGGTTTTCAAATTAAAATTATAATTTTATCAAGTTGAAGATCAAGAAAAAGTGACAAGAGGCAAAATCATAATTTTATAAAGTTGAAGAAAATTTATTTTGAAAGCCTCAAGAATAATCTTAGAAGAATTTTGATTTTTTGGAGGTAGTCCCATAATTTTTAGATGCATAAATTAGAAGAAAATCAAGTTTTAGTAGAAGGATCCATCTAAGAGATGATCCCTAGGTCGTCCTCTTTCAAAATGGGCTACTCCGCTTGCTTAGCATGCAAACTAGGCCAACCCAGTCTGAGACTGAGCTGACCTAGTCTTAGTGGAAGCAAAAGATAGAAAGTACAGAAAGTTAGTTTTTCAAGATCTAGGGGACTAAGCTGATCCAACTATAAACTGAGCCGATCAAGTTAGGACTGAGTTGACCCAGTCAAAAACTGAGCCGATCCAGTGATCGTAATAGCTAGTTTTCTGCAGTTTTTTCAAATGGTTATTTCTCCACTTTAATGATTTTTTCAAGGCTTCCAATGGCTAGAACTGATCCTAAATCTATCATAAAGAGTATAAAAGGCTAGAAAAATATTTGAAAAGTAAGATCAAGTGGATTAAAAGTAGAAATCATTAAAATAGTGAGGTTCACTGAATATCTAAAGAAAAAGAGAGAAAAGAGAGGACCTTGTGCATCAAATTCAGAAAGCTTCAAAGTTTCATTATCGTCATTCATTTAAGCTTCCTCTCAACCTTAAAAGAAGAGAATACAAAGCTTCAAAGGCCATCTTTCAGCCTCTCTATCAAACTTTAAAAAGAGTTCTTTTTCCTTTTATTTTTGTGCTAAATTTTATACTTGTATTTTTATTTCTTTACAAGTTTCTCTGGAGAAAAAAAACTTGGGGTGTAGATTGGTCCGAGCCAAAAATTGAATAGTGTAAAGGTTGTAGTTGGTGCTCCTAGGTTAAACCCAATTGGATTGATAGTGAATCTGAAAACACTATTGGTGTAGGGTTATGGTTGGTGAGCCTGACAAAATCAACTAGATTTGTTTGTGATCCAGGGTGAAAACAAACGCACTATAATCTCGGATTATAGTGAAATTCTCAAGAAAAGCTTGGGGAGTGGACATGGTGCGGGTTGCACTGAACCACTATAAATATTTGTATGTTTGTGTTGTGCTTTTTCTTCTTTTCCTTTGCATGCTTATAATTCTTGCTTTACTTTCATAGTTTGATTTTGTTATCTTAATTCGGCTGTTTATATTGCATCATACCACTTTGGTTAAAATCAAAGCACATACTTATTTAGAAAGTAAATTTGATTAAAATTTTATAAGAACCTAATTCACCCCCTCTTGGGATGCTACCTTTGGGCAACAATTGGTATCAGAGTAGGTGCTCTATTATTGATCACTAACACAACTGTTTAGAGCAAAAGATCATTGGCAACCCAAATGGCATCTTTGTTTAATGAAGGATATTCTATAGATAGACCTTCATTTTTTAATGGTTGTAATTATATCTATTGGAATGCTAGGATGAAAATCTTCATATAAGCATATGATTATAAATTATGGAAGATTATAATAGATGGCTCACACACGACCAATGCATTGAAAGAGCATGATAAAGAAATGGCCCAACTTAATGCTAAGGCCATGAATATACTTTATTGCTCCTTAGAGTTAAATGAATTTAATGTAATTTCTTCATGTATTTTAGCAAAATATGTATGAAAGAAATTGGAAAGAACTTATGAGGGAGCAAATCAAAAAGAGGATTCAATCTCTTAAGAAGAAAAGAAAGCTCACCCCAACATATACCTCATGGCTCATAAGGATGGAAAGAAAAATAAGAAGAAGAAACAAAGGAAGAAGAAAGCTTCAATTAAGGGGGAGCAAAGCAAAGAAAAGGAAGATGAAAGAGAAGAGCAAAAAATAGACCAATTATGCTTGATGGATAAAGAGGAAGAATGTATTGCAAATTCTTACCTCATATGTAATGATGATGAGGTAAATATTAATAACTCATCCAATTTTATTTTTGATGAGTTATTTGAAGTCTTTAACAATTTAATGAATCAATATAAAAAACTAAGACTAAAAAATAAAGAGCTTAAAAAATCCAATCTTACTTTGGCTGAAGAGAAAAATAAAGTCTTATGTGAAAAAAAAAAGATCTTATGAAAGACATAAAAAATATGGCCAAAGAAAAAAAAGATTTCTTGAAACAAATTAAAACTTTAACAAAGAAAAAAAAATCTTGCAAAATCTGAAAAATTCATAGTTAAAGAAAAAGAAAATCTTTTGAAATATGAAAAATCTCTTTTGGAAGAAAATATGAAACTAAGAAAAGAAATTGAAAATTTAAAATCCATGCTTGAAAAGTTTACACTGAGATCTCAAAAGCTTCAATCAATTTTGAATAATCAAAAGGCTATTTTCAATAAAGCTGGAATTGGGTATAATCTATTAAGAAAATAAAAATTTATGAAGAATATGTTTAGCAAAGCTTCATCTAAAAATCATTCAATTACATGTTTCAAATGTAATAAAATAGGCTATAAAATTTTTGAATATAATATTAAGAAAGTTGGCCATACTTTAGTCAAACAAGTATGGGTTCTAAAAGAAACCATAAGCTCTAACATCCATGGACACAAGATGATTTGGGTACCAAAATCTAATAAATAATTTTGTAGGTACACTAAGGATCTAATGGAATGATAAGAATTTTTTTTTTTGATGGATGCCTTGAAAATGAAAATGGATGGATGATGCTTTTGGATAAAATCTAAACTTTTCTCACATCATACCATCAATATATGTTTGATTAATTCTATTGATTCTAATAATCTATTTATGTAGTTTCATATCATATTTACTTGCTTGAAATACACTCTATGTTTCGATGAGATTAGAATGATTGATTGATTTTGATGATTAAAATAATTTAAATACTTTAATTTTTAAATCAACATGCTCTCTTCTATATATCATGCTATGGATGAAACAATTTTATGTTAAAATTTAGAATGATATCTTAAGCCTTTCCATATCAATTTTATAATTGATGAATTTAATTTAAAAAATACTTAATTAGGTGTGAATATTTTAATTGCTAAACCTACAAGAAAAATATTTTTTTTTGGCATTTCCTATAAAAAGATAAATTATCAAAATTCTTCTAAAAATTTAAAACTTCCTAGTTGAACTGAATACATAAAGCCTTCATCCAATTTCCTCTTGAATTGATCTTATCTAAATTGATTATTGGAACACCACCAATTGATTATTTTTTATGATCCTCTAAATTTTTTTGAATATCTCTCTTGATCATCGATTTGATTGACTCTTTGATCTTAAAAGAAAATTTATTGACGAACATTCTTATTTTATTTTAATTGATTGATTTTAAAAATTGAATTTGAAAAATGATCTTCTTGAATCTTTTGAAGTTGATATCTAACAAGATGTTTCAAGAAAGTTATCATTTATTCTTAAAGATAAACTTTTAAAGAGGACTTCAATTTTAAATGATTGGTATCAAATATTTTACTATTTACCATGTATTTGATTGATCTACCTTTTGTTAAAAAGAGAAGATTTTTTTTATTTCAAATCTAGTTTTGCACTACTATATCATTTGATATAATATCATTTGAGACGAATTCAAAAATTCATACCTTTTCTAAAACTATAATTGCTTGATTTTTCTTAAGAAAAGAAAGAGATGATATTTTGAAGAATAACTTAAAATCTCTTTATGGTGTATCTTGACTGATTTGCTAATATCAACTCAAATTAATTTATTTGATTCAATTTATCTTTATAAATTTAAAATTAAATTTATTGATATCAAGCTGAATTTGTAAATTAATCTTTAAATGGTATTGAATGATTAAGAAAATCATGATTTGATCCAAATTTTAGTTTAATTGGTATCAAGAAGTTTCTTCCTAAGAAAATTCTCACTCTTGATATCATTGGCATCATTCTTGACTTGCATTTTATTATATTATTTTTTCGTAAAAGAATTAGGTATAATGTCTCAAATCTATTTTATATTGATATACTCTTGATATGATATCTCTTAAGATAAATTCAAAGAATCTCATACATTTTTCTGAACTTAATTGAGTGAATATTTTATTTAATTAATACTTGTTTCACTCAATTGATGCTTGTACTTTTAAATTTTATTTAATTTTAAAAATAACATTATTTGCTAAAGTAACGAAGAGAAATTATTAAAGAAGAAATGATCAATTATTTGAAAAAAATTTTGAAATTGAAAAATCCTTTCAAATTTAGAAAATCTAAATTTAGTAGTTAAATTCATATTTGGTTTGCTTGATTTAAAAGAAAAAGAAGGAAAAAAATTAAAAAGTTAATTTATCCTACATTAATTATGAAAAATAAGGGGAGTGATATTATCTAGCTTTGATTGAAAATTCTAATTAGCTTATATTAAGATAAATGAACATTGATTTCATTATACTTTTGAGTCTTAATATGATGATTCCATTTGATCTATATGCTTTTGATTTGATTGTCAAATCATATTTGAAAATTATTTGGAGTGAAAAGAAGTTTGAGACATATTCTTACTCCAAATAAATTAATTTTGATAAATTCTTAAAATTTTGAAGCTCATTGATAAATATAATACTAAACTTTTTATGTGCCAAACTTTAAACATGATTTGCATGATTATTTTTGATAAATGATTAGAGTTAAATTGAATTTGAAAATATATTCTTACTCCAAGAAATGAATTTCTAAACTAAATTTTAAAACTCATTTAAAAATTTAAATTTGATCCTAAATTTTTTATGTGCATTTCAAAATTCTTATGAATTATTTATTTTAAAATAATTTTTACTCAAAGCAATGAATTTGAAAATATGACTATCTATTTTTTTGATACTACTTATTTTACTTTGCTTGATACATTCTCGATACATATCTTTCTCAAACTCAATTGACTAAAATTTCTTAAGGTAAGGAAAGATAGATTTTGAATTAAATGTTATGCTTGATTTCATGTTCAAATATTTTGAAAAGCTCTATTCTCAAAGTTAATACATCTTTAAAAATGCTATGCATATCTAAAAATCTGATTAAAGGTCATATTAATTCAAAGGGGGAGAGCCTTCTGAAATTAAAATGAATATTTGAATCTTATTTTGAGTCAAAGAATAAATTTTTAAAAGAAAGATAATTCATTTAAATTAATTTTATGAACCTAATACATCTCTCAATTTAATGCTTTGATGTTGATTTTGATGATTTATTGTTTCTTTCCATGAGTTTCTTAATGTTTTCAAAAAGGAGAAGTACGTTGAGTATATGCTTGAAGAATTGATGCTCAAAGTTTTTGATGTTTGTACCTTGATGCTCATTAAGTTGAACTCAAAAATGATCTTAATATGAGTATATAAATCTGTGGAAGTCTTTCATGAAGTATGCATTTATAATTGTGTACATTATTATTTCTTGATTTATATTAGTCAATTTATTGAAATACATTAAATTTTATTTTTATGCATATATTTTAAATTTTGCCATCATCAAAAGGGGAGAGATTGTTGACCCTATGCTTGATTTTGATAATTATCAAATTTTGAGTGTTTAAGTATTTAACCTTGTATTTAAAGAATGGATGTAGATCTTTTCAGATTTTTAAGTTAAAATTATAATTTTATGAAATTAAAAATTAAGAAAAAATGATAAGGGGCAAAATCATAATTTTACAAAGTTGAAGAAAATCTATTTTGGAAGCATCAAGAATAAGCTTAGAAGTCTCATAATTTTTGGATGCATAAATTAGAAAAAAATCAAGTTTTGGCAAAAGGATAAACCCAAGGGATGACCCCTAGGTCATCCCCTTTCGAAATAGGCTACTCTGCACGCTTGGCATTCAAACTTAGCCAACTTAGTCTAAGACTGAGCCAACTTAGTCTCAGTGGAAGCAAAAAACAGAAAGTGTAGAAAGCTAGTTTTTTAAGATCTAGAGGACTGAGCCGACCTAGCTATAAATTGAGTTGATCCAGTCAAAAATAGAGCCGACCTAGTAATCGTAACGACTAGTTTTCTACAGCTTTTCAAATGGTCATTTCTCCACTTCAACAGCTTTTTCAAGGCTTCCAATGGCTAGACTAATTTTAAAGCTATCACGAAGAGTATAAAAGGCTAGAGAAATATTTGGAAAGTGAGATCAAGTGGATTGAAAGTAGAAATCATTAAAATAGTGAGGTTCATTGAATATCTAAAGGAAAAGAGAGAAAAGAGAGGATCTTGTGCATCAAATTTAGAGAGCTTTAAGGTGTGATCATCTTGATTTATTCAAGCTTCCTCTCAGCCTTCAAAGAAAAAAATACAAAGCTTCAAGAGCCATCTTTTAGCCTCTCCATCAAACTTCAAAAAGAGTTCTTTTTCTTTTTATTTTTGTGTTAATTTTATACTTGTATTTTTGTTTCTTTACAAGTTTCTTTAGGAAAAAGAAACTTGGGGTGTAAGTTTGTCCAAGCCAAAAATTGGATAGTGTAAAGGTTATGGTTGGTGCTCCTAGGTTAAAACCAATCGGATTGATAGTAAACCCAAGAAAACTATCGATGTAGGATTGTAGTTGGTGAGTCCGGCAAAACTAACTAGGTTTGTTTGTGATCCTGGGTCAAAATAAATGCACTATAATCTTCAATTATAGTAGAATTCTCAAGAAAAGCTTGGGGAGTGGACGTAGGTGCGGGTTGCACCGAACCACTATAAATCTTTGTGTATTTATGTTGTGCTCTTTTCTTCTTTTCCTTTGCATACTTTGCATGCTTATAATTTTTGCTTTACTTTCATAGTTTGATTTTGTTATCTTAATTCCATTGTTTATGTTGCATCACACCACTTTGGTTAAAATCAAAGCACATACTTGTTTACAAAGTAAATTTGGTTAAAATTTTATAAGAACCCAATTCATCCCCCTCTTGGATTGCTACCTCTGGGCAACACACAAACTACTTCAGTAGAGCTACTATTGGCCAACAATGTACCATGATTTTATAGAGTAAGTCAGAAAATAAGATCGTTGTCAAAAAAATGCAAATATTCAAAAACAACCAGCCTCTGAGCTTACACCCTTGAGCGCCCCATGGCCATTTGCAAAATTAGGGATGGACATACTTGGGCCCTTTCCCATGGCATTTGGACAGCGAAAGTTCCTACTAGCAGTAATTGATTACTTTATAAAATGGGTCGAGGCCAAATCTCGAGCAAAGATTACCAAAGCTAAAGAATAAGACTTCGTCTGAAAGTCAATTGTTTGTAGATTCAGCCTATCTCGAACTCTCATAACGGATAATGGGCGAGAGTTTATGGGAATGAAATTTGCCAAGTTCTATGAAGACTTGAATATCTCCCATAATTTTACTTCAGTAGCCCATCCACAAGCAAACGGCGAGGCTGAGGTAACCAATAAAACCTTGCTGCAAGTTATCAAAGCAAGACTTGAGAGAGCAAAGGAGACTTGGGTAGACGAACTCTATCATATACTCTAGGCATACCAAACTATCCAAAGACTGTCCATTGGGGAGATCCCATGTGCCTTGACTTTCGAAATAGAAGCAGTCATCCTAATAGAACTCAAACTTCCATCAGCACGAGTCATGGCATTCAATGAGCAGCACAACTCGCAAGATCTCAGGACTAACCTCGACTTGTTGGAGAAAAATTGGGAAGAATCTCAAATTCAGATGGCAGCCTATAAGCAGAAAGTAGGTTGCTACTATAACTCCAGAGTCAAGAGGCAGTATTCAAAGTTGGAGACTTGGTACTTCGATGAGCAGTTGTTTCACAACCTTAGAACCAAGGAAAGCTCACCCCAAATTGGGAAGGCCCATATGAAATCAATGAGATCGTTCAGTCCGAAACTTATTATCTGAAAGAACTTGAAGGGGTAGATCTCTCACACCCACAAAATTTAGAGAATTTGCGAATATACTACCAACATTTTGAATAAAGTTTTCATATTTTAATATCTCTATTCTTGGTATAAATCTATGATGATAGGAAATAACCCCCAAAAATAATTATAGTTGGTTGTGTTAGGAATAGGAGGAGGACCTTAGCTTGACATGGATGAAGATCTCTGGTTATTTAAGATAGGAGGAGGGGAGAGCCCGTCAATGGTCCTTTTGTGCCCCTACTGTCCTATTAGGAATAGGAGGAGAACCTCATCCTAACAAGAGCAAAAACTAACCATGTTAGGAATAGGAGGAGGACCTCATCTTGATATTGATGAAAACCTCTGGTTATTTAAGACGGAAGGAGGGGAGAGGCCCTTTAACGATCCTTTTATGCCCCTACTGTCCTATTAGGAATAAGAGGAGAACCTCGTCCTAACAAGAACAAAAACTAACCATGTCAGGAATAGGAGAAGAACCTTATCCTGATATGGATGAAGATCTTTGATTATTTAAGATAGAAAGAGGGAAGAGGCCCTTCAATAGCCCTTTTGTGCCCTACTATCCTATTAGGAATAGAAGGAGAACCTCATCCTAATAAGAGCAAAAACTAACTATGTCAAGAATAGGAGGAGATCCTAGTCCTGACATGGATGAAAACCTCTAGTTATTTAAAATAGGAGGAGGGGAGAGGCCCTTCAATGGTCCTTTTGTGCTCTTACTATTCTGTTAGGAATAGAAGGAGAACCTCATCCTACTAAGAGCAAGAACTAACCATGTCAGGAACAGAAGAAGAACCTTATCCTAACATGGATGAAGATCTTCGATTATTTAAGACAAGAGGAGAGGAGAAGCTCTTTCAATGATCCTTTTATATCCCAATGACTTTATTAGGGATAGGAGGAGGACCTCGTCCTAACAAAGATAAAGGTAAACCCTATCAGGAATAGGAGGAGGATCTCATCCTAATAGGAGGATAAGATAAAGACCAACCATGTCAGGAATAGTAGAAGAATCTTATCCCAACATGGATAAAGACCTTCGATTATCTAAGACAGGAGGAGAACCTCGTCTTGATAAAAGTAAAAGCCAACCATGTTAGGAACGGGAGGAGAACCTCATTCTGACATAGATGAAGACCTCCTAAGATAGGGGGAGAACCTCGTCCGGATACAGACGAAGACCTCCAGTCACCATAGATAGGAGGAAGATACCTTTTCAATAGATAAAGCAAAGAAAATGAAAAACTAATAGAATCAAACTTGGGTAGTATGGAAGGACAAGAAAAACTCATTTTATTAAAAAGAAAGATTCATTACATAGGGAGGTCAGCAAAGCAAGACCAGTTACAAAAAAAAAAGGAAGATAGATGAGGTCCTAAGATAGACTGAACTCTTCCGACTTTGGGCTACCGACCCCAGCCAGCACCAGAGATTATTTCAAGCTAACAACTTCTTCTTCAAGCTCCTTTCTTTTTAGCAGGCTCTCTCCAAATAACTTATTGGCCCTTCGGCACTCATCTTTTGATTCACACAATCTCTTCCTCAAGATCGCCAACTCAGCTTCCACATCCTTAACAGCTTGTCGCTTGTAAGTCATCTGGATCTTTAGTTGTTGAAGCTAGGCCTTCTCCTTCTCGTATGTCTCAGAAAGATCTGCAAAGGACCTCCTCAGGGAGGCAAGCTATTCCAACTCTTTATTAGCACCAGCCTGCTGAAGGTTGGCCAATCATTTCTGAAGATAAGCCACCTCATCGTGAGCAACCTTAAGCTCATTTTTGAGCCTATTCTTTTTCTTCGCCTAGCCTAGCCTATAGTCGTTGTGCCAAACTTCAGTGTTATGAAGTTGTTTCTAGAGATTGAAAAATTTCTTCAATCAATCCCAATCATACCGTGCCTTATCGAAAGACCATGGCGAGCTCCCTTCCAATAGGTGCATTTTCTCTTTAGCCGCATTGAGCTTAACTTTAAGGGAGCTAACCTTGGGCATCAAGGCCCAGCCTTCTCACTATCGAGCTTCTGCATCTATTCCAATTCTTCGGTCAAATGCCATTTCTTATTGAAGAAATCCATAAGTTCCTTCTTGTGCACCTGACGAAGATGGATGATCTCAATTGTGACCTCTGGACTATCCTTCCTTGACTTCTAGAGCTCATCTTCTATTTTTTTCAACTTCTTCAAGTGATGAACCTCTTTTTTCAAATTTTTAACCATTGATTTAAGAGGAATGCCCTTAGATAGGGGATCGACCTCAACTGGATATGGTGGGTCATGACTTTGTTTGCCAAAAGAATTTTGAATAATAAACAACGCAAGTATAAAGAAAGAAGATCTACTTTCATTATTCAAAATGTTGTATGTACATCAAAAAGAAAGAAGAAAAAATATAACTATTCGATATTCTCAACCTCAGGAGATGTGGCAGTAGATGAGATCAGAGCATTCTCTGCAACCTTAGGCTCCAGTGCAAGTTCAGGCACCTTAGCAGTAGGTTTGGAGTGCTTGAGAGCAACTTCGGTAGGAGAAGAGTCAGCCGTGGTAATGGATGGTCCTGCCTCTTCATCAAAAACTTTCTCATCCAGAAAGCTAAGATCAAGCTTGAAGAATTTGTTAGTTGCTTTGTCTTCATAGAGTTTGAACCCCTTGATGAAGGCATGCTGGCCGAATTCGACATTCATGTTCCTTATTTCAGAGGAAACCTTGAACTCTTCCACCACCTAAATCTTTACTTCCAAAATCTGCCTTGGAATTTGATCCTTCAACTAAGCAACCTTGACCTTGGCCTTCTTCCTCCTTTCCTCCTCTAAGGCCAGAGGAACCTTTAGCCCTGTAGAAGTGAGCTCCTCCTTCCTAAGCACGTCCCGGAGACCTCTGACTTCGACTGCCTTCTTCTTTGCGAGGTGATCAACCTTGGCAGCTTTTATGGGCGACTTCTGCCTGAAGGTCCTCCTGAACCTTCAGGGCTTCTGCCCTCAGACGATGCACCATTCTGATATGGGCAAGTATTTGGTGATTTGACTGCAACGAACAAATGATGTTATGCATACAAAAAGAAGAAGAGAGAGAGAAAAGAGAATCAATAAGGTGATTATCTTAAGAAAGATCCTAAGGAAATCTCAAATGAGCTACATATGATCAAGGTCGGCCATTCGATCTACCATCTTGGAGATGGCAAACTTATCAGTTAGGTCCCGAACAATCTTCGGGTTGCTGAAGGGATCTTCTCCCAGATCATCACTGTTGTCATTGGACTCACCGGGACGAGCCTTGCGGAACATCTTCATGAGGACCTTCTTCTTTTTCTTCTCTTCCCCTCCTTTCACTTTTTCGATGGGAGACTGTGGAGCTTGATCTTCAGCTGGAGGGCTCAAGGATGTTGGAGTCATAGAGCCCCCATCAACAGTGCCAACCTTGGCAATAGGGATGACTTCAGTGCCTTCGACAACTTCGGAGGCAACGATGATGGTAGTGGGGGTCACGAAGCTCGGAGCATTGACCTTTGCCTTCTTTGAGCTTTCGTTCAGTGCCTTTCCTTTTCTCTTTCGAGCATAAAGCCCCTTGGTGAGCATTTTGACTACTTCGACATCCATCTCTATGACAAAGAAGGAATCACAATCAATGACACATGCATACAAAATCTTATAAAAGTTTGCAAAATAGAAAAGTATACCAATAGGGTTAAGAGGACTCAAGCCATGTTGAACAGAGTCTGTTCTTTCAGAAGTTCAGAAAGGAGACGAGCTTAGTAAGTTTTAAGCTTATTGGAAGAATCAAGGTTGCTCTATCTAAGCTGGGAGCTCAGTGGACTGACTCTCTAAGGAGATCCCAAGAACGAAGCCCTAACATCAGAGTTGGACAATACATGAAGAAGAACTTCTTCTTCCAATTATGGATAGAAGGAGCACCTTTCAATAACCTCTTCTTGCCGAACTGAGGGGAGAAGTACCACCAGTTCTTCGTAGAAGGATGGCGTTTGAAGGTATAGTAGTTTTTGAAAAGAGAAATGGTTGGACGAACTTTGGCCAAGTGGCATAGGAAGAGGAATCCAATGACAAACCTAAAAGAGTTCAGCTCTATGGAAGCTAAGGAGATGTTCAAAAAAAAAAAAAGCGCAACTACAAAAGATGGAAGAGAAAGTCTCAATCTAGCATGAAGAGCTTTCAAGTATAGACAAAATCAACTAGAAAGGGGAGAACAAGCCCAATCATCCAGGGAGTTCTAGTTCATGTTCTGGAGGGACCCCGTATTATATCCTTATCAATGAAAGATTATCTAGGGTCAAGGTACAGGAGATTGTACTCGATACAAAGGTTGGATGGGGCATACTTTTAAGATCGATCTTATCTATGTGATCGGGGTTTCAGAAGGTTAGACCAGATGAACTCCAAGAACCGATAGACTGAAAAGTTTTTGAAGACATTTGGATCAAACGAGCACCAAAAAATCTTTAAAAAATAAAGAAAATAAGGTGCAAAACCTTCTTGAAAAAATTGAAGGGACAAGATACAAAAGACACCAAAATAATCAAAGAAAAGATTGTAAAACTAATCTAGATTGATCGAAAGGACAACAAGATAACTGGCGTGATGGAAATCGAGCAGGAAAGCACCCGCGAGTAGAAGAAATAGAGAAAGAAATCGAAGAACTCTCAAGCAGGAAAAAGAATACCAAAGGAAGAAAGAGAAGAGCTTAAAGAGAAGTGAGGCCCCAGGAGAAGAAGATGAACTTAAATATCCTACAGAGCCCAAGATGGTTATGATGGTAGGTCTTCTCCAATCGATCTTCGATCGACATGTGTCCCACTCATCATGGCAAACAACTGATGGCTGATAGAACCCTAATTGCACCATACCTGGGGATGAGTTTCGGTGAAAGTTTTGAAAAACTATCCTTTTGAATAACCTCATATTTAAGAAGCTTTGGCACCAGTACAATAAATGCCAAGACTCTCCATCCAATGAGCGCAGAATCCGGAAAAGAACTTTGGCAATCACTTTTTTTGTTTTTCCTTCCTTCGAATTTCAAACTCAGGAGTAGAAGAACTATTGTTGGGGTTAAACCTGCTCCTGCTGAAGTTTGGCTTGGTGTCTTATCTCAGGATGATCCCGAGATGGCCGTCCTCCAATCGACTCACTGATCCTCTCGACTATGTGACTGATTCCGATTGAACTCCTTTTTGACGAGCTTGAATAGTGAAAGTGCCCACCTAGGCAACTTCTCAAGCATTCCATCCCAAAATAACCTAGTCTGGCCGATCTTAAACTGGCTGAACTCCTATCTTATCAGATCTTCTTCAAGCTAGATTCCTCCAGTAGAACTCCTTCCGGACTTCTCCAGTAGAACTTCTTCTGGACTCCTTCAAGCCGAACTCCTCCAGTCGAACTCCTTCTAGACTCCTCCAGTCGAACTCCTTCAGGACTCCAGTCGAACTCTTTCCAGACTCCTTCTAGTTGCCCAAAGAGCTCCTTCAAGTAGAACTTCTCTCTGTCACTAGAAGGACCTCGGCATCAATTCTTAATATCGTAAATATTAGTCAACACATAGACAATCTCGAAGATATACGAACCCCTCTTGAACTATGGTGATGTGAAGTTCTTCACCACCTATAGCTGTTCCATTCGAACTTCAGCTATTAAATTCCAACAAACTGGCACATCATGATAACAGATACTACCCTCCATAACAAACTCCACGTGGCCCCGAATGGCCTACTACTAGGCAATTACGGCTGTCACCATCAATTTGTTACAGGCTCTATCTATATAATGGATCCTCCAGATACGTTTTCTCTCTAAGCTCTTTTCTCCACTCAAAATCTCTCAGAGTACTCCATTTTTGTTGGCCGAAAGAGCTAACATGATCGTTGGAGGGTCCTGTCGGAGTCACCAACCCCAACTCCAGAATAGGACTTTATTTTGTAGGTCACCGACGGTGACCTCATCTTCTCTAGCTCCATTCTGGCGTCAACTAGATTCTGCACCAACAAAATCCTTACCATGGAACTTGTTGAAGGCACATTGAAGCCCGACCAAATGATCTTGAGTAGTAAAGGAAAACTATTATTTAACTAACTTTGCTTCTTAACTTAGAATGAATGATAGGATCAAAGTTCAATCCTTTTGACCTTGATTGGTGACGAGTTTTGAAGATAGTTGAAGTCATATATTGTGGACCATGTGCTCTTTCAAATCGAACTCTTCTGATCGCATTTCTTTCAGTCGAACTCCTTTCGGATGAGCTCCTCTAGTCATGCTCCTTCCAACTGAATTTCTTCTATTGCACTCCTTCTAGTCGGACTCCTTCCAGATGAACTCCTTCAGTCACACTCCTTTCGACTGAATTCCTTCAATCATGCTCCTTCTAATCGACTCCTTCCAGACGAACTCCTCCAATCATGCTCCTTTCAGTTAGATTTCTTTTGGATGAACTTCTCCAGTGGCATTCCTTTCAGCAACATTCTTTCGATCACACATCTTCTTGTTGAACTTCTTCCGAATGAACTCCTCCAGTCATGCTCCTTCCAATCGAATTTCTTCAATCATGCTTCTTCCAATCAAACTACTTCTGGACAAACTCCTCCATTCGTGCTCCTTCTGGTAGTGCTCCTTCCAGTCATACTCATTCTGGATAAACTCCTCCAGTTGTGCTCCTTTTTGATGAACTCCTCCAATCATGCTCCTTCCAAATAAATTTTTTCGATCGTGCTCCTTCCAGTCGGACTCCTTCCGAATGAACTCCTCTAGTTGCACTTCTCCTAGTAGTGCTCCTTCCAATCACACTCTTTTCGGATGAACTCCTCCAGTCATGCTCCTCCCAGCAACATTCCTTTTAGATGGACTCCTTTCAAATGCACTCCTTTCAGTCGTGCTTCCTTCAGCCAAAGTAGTTCTATTTGAATACCTTTTAGGATGAGCTTCTTCTAGCCAGTCGTGGACCTACTTAGTCCATGTTATGCCTATCAGTAGACCCATTACCCCTAGGAAGGGAAAGTAGAGAGTAGAGAGCCCCTGCTCTGATCATGATTCTTTCCTAAAGAAGACTTTTTCTATCTACAGCCATCAGTCCTTTAAGATCCATGATCGAGATGATGCTCTCGATCAGAAGCTTCAAGATATGAATCAATGGATTGAGGAGCTCTGCCATGTCATCCCAGTCCACCACGATGACATTCTCATCGATCCTCTCTTTTTTGTTCGAATCATGCAGGAGCCCATCCCACCGAACTTCAAGCTTTCTCAGTTTGAGACTTATGATAGGACCACCGATCCTACCGACCACCTCGAAGCTTTTAGAACCATGATGCTGCTATATGGTGCTTCTGATGCCATCCTCTGTTGAGCTTTTCCCTCTACTCTAAAAGGAGCAGCAAGAAATTGGTACATGAGCCTTAAACTGGGTACCATTTTCTCTTTCGATCTGTTGAGCCATGAATTCGTGGCTCATTTTATTAGCAACTAGCACCAAAGATGAGGTTCAGACTCTCTTATTAACATCAAGCAGAAGGAGGGGGAGTCTATCAGAGCTTACGTCAGCCACTTCATTGTTGCTGCTTTAAAGGTCCACAACTTGGATCAGTCTATTGCTGTGGCCACACTGAAGGGCGGCCTTTAGAAGAACGATCTTCTTTTCTTCTTAGAGAAGAAGTACCCATGGGACTTTACCGACATGCTGGCTTGGGCCGAAGGCTATATCCAAGCAGAAAAAGTCTAAAAACAAAAAGATGATGAAGCTGCAAGAGAGCGGCAAGCGAGTGAATCCGACAAGCCCGCATCTGAAGAAAAATTGAGTGAAGCTTGGTCACACTCCCGAACTCCTCTTGAGCATAGATGAGCCTGAACTCCTCCTCGAGCTATCGACAAGAAAGTCTGGATCGAAGAATTTGATGGAACTTCCCTCCTAGAAGATTCAATAACTATGCTCCTTTGAATGCCTCGAAGATCTAGGTGCTAATGGAGATAAGGGAGTAGCTACCAAGATCGGAGAGGATGTGGACTCACCTAGCCAAGTGCAACCCCAACAAATACTACCTCTACCATCATGACCATGGTCATAATATCGAAGAATATATCCAGCACTAGGACAAGATTGAGGTACTGATCAGAAGAGGTTGGCTGGATCGATTTATTAGGTGCCAATTGGAGAGAAGAGAAGATCATCCAAGAGCCTCACCATAGCTTGAACCATCTCAGAGGGATGAATCACAAGAAGATTAGCCTCTCCTTGGAATCATCAACACTATTACTAGAGAACATCAATGAGGGGAGGCCAGTGGATCGACAGAGCTAGCAAAGAAGCAGTGGATAGAAGAACCCATCACTTTCACTGAAGAAGATGCTTAGGAAGTTCAGCTTTTGCATAATGTTGTGATTGTAGTCATTTTAAATATTGATGATTATGATGTACACCATGTTTTAATTGATAATAAAAGTTCTACTGATATCTTTTTTTACAATGCTTTCTCTAAAATGTCCATATTTGATAACAGAATGGGACCAATAAGCTCCCCATTAGTGGGATTCATAGGTGATGCAATGAAATAATAACATTGCTAGTGGTAGCAAGTCAAAAGCTAAGGCAGTCCAGAGCCCAAGTCGATTTCTTAGTGATGAAGGCACCCTCTACTTACAATGCAATCCTTGGCTGACCTAGTTTGAATGCACTTTGGACTGTAGTTTCAACTTATTACCTGAAAATAAGGTTTCCAACAAGGCAAGAAGTTGGGAGGTCAGAGGAGACCAAACACTAGCTTGGCACCACTACAATATTACCCTACAGGGAGGAAGGTAAGCATATCCTTGTCCAGTGAACGGGCATGATGCCCGTGATGATCTATCTGAAGAAAGGGGGGAACCCATCGACGATCTTATAAAGGTCCCTTTGAATTATTGGAATAAGAAACACACTATAAAGATCAACTCTAATCTAAAAGAAGAAGTTAGAAAGTAGCTCATCGCCTTCTTGCAAAAGAATGCTGATGTTTTCGCCTAGATGCCTGCAGATATGCCTGAGATTGATGCAGAGATAATAGACTATCGTTTGGGTGTGGACCTTAAATGCCTGCCAGTGAAGCAAAAAAAGCGTAGTTTTGCACCTAAGAGGTAGAAGGCTATTTTGAACGAGATCGACAAACTCCTTAAAGTAGGATTCATTTAGAAAGTTCTCTATCTGAACTGGATTGCAAATGTCATTCTCGTTAAAAAAGTAAATGGCAAGCGAAGGATGCGCATAGACTTCACAGACTTGAACAAAGCTTGTTCAAAAGATAGCTATCCCTTGCCCAAGATTGGTCAATTGGTGGATGCAACTTCGGGCCATGAACTTCTCACCTTTATGGATGCCTTCTCTGGCAATAACCAAGTCTGGATGACACTAGAGGATGAGGAGAAGACCGCTTTTACTACTGACCATGGTCTTTATTATTACAGGGTCATACCCTTTAGGCTTAAAAGTGTAGGTGCAACTTATCAGCGTCTGGTGAATAAGATTTTCAAGGAGCAGATCGGACGTAACATGGAGGTCTATATAGATGACATGCTGGTTAAAAGTTGATCTTCACCAAATCATGTTGCCGATCTTGAAGAGACCTTGAGCACCCTCTAAAAGTACAAGATGAAGCTGAACCCTACAAAATGCACTTTCGGAGTAACCTCGAGAAAGTTCTTGTGATTCATGGTGTCAAGGCACGGCATTGAAGCCAACCCAAAAAATATCAAAGCCATCCAAGAGATAATTATCCTGAGAACAATAAAAGAAGTTCAGTGCCTCATAAATAAGGTAGCGGTCCTAAATCGCTTCATTTCAAGATTGGCGGAGCATTGTATACCCTTCTTTTAAGTACTCAAATAGCCTAAGAACTTTAACTGAACTCATGAGTGCTAGCAGGCCTTTGAAGAATTGAAGAACTATCTCAGTTCTCCTCCATCCTAGCCAAGCCTAAACTTGGAGATGAGCTGTTCTTGTACCTTACTATGTCTCCAGTAGCTATTGGAGCCATCCTAGTTAGAGAAAAAGCTAAAATTTAGAAGCCAATCTACCATATAAGTAGAGTCCTGAGAGATGCAGAAATAAGGTACACCAAATTAGAAAAACTAATTTATGCCTTATTGATTACAGCCAGAAAGCTCCGATCTTATTTTCAGGGATACACAATTACTCTCGTTACTGATTAATTCATCAAAGTAGTTCTTCACTGGCCTGATACCTCTAGAAGAATAGCAAAGTTGGTGATCGAGTTAACAAAATTTGACATTCATTTTCAATCTCGGCCATCCATTAAAGCTCAAATACTGACTGATTTTATAGTGGAGTATACTACTCTGGATGCGACTAAACTAGAGCACTAAGAAGTTCATATTCCTAGCTCCCCTAAAGAAAAGACTGATCTCCTTGAAAACTTCTAGGCACTATACATTGATGGTTCATCCAATACTTCTGGAGTAGGTGCAGGCTTGATTCTCATTAATCCGAAGGAGATTATGGCCAAATATGCTTTGCGCTTTGAGTTCCCCATTATCAACAACGGGGCTGAATATGAAGCTCTGATCTTGGGGTTAAAGATAGCCAAGGAATTAAAAGCAAAACATTTGAAGATTTATGTGATTCTCAATTAGTGGTGTGGCAAGTCAGTAATACCTTTGAAGCTCGGGAGGAAGGTATGAAGAAATATTTAGAGAAAATGAGGGATTTAATCTCAACCTTTAGTAGCTTTGAAATGCAGCAGATCCTCAGAATGAAAAACACTAGAGCCAACCTTCTTTCTAAGTTAGTCACCTTAGCCCCAAATGAATTGCCAAAAGAAGTCCTTTTTGAAGTCCTACAACACCTAAGTTCGGAAGAACCCTAGGCAATAATGCAAGTCGATCAATAGCCTAGCTAGATTGATCCATTGATTTCTTATCTCAGAGATGAAATTCTTTTTAGAGAACACAAAGAAGCTTAAAAGTTAAGAAATCAAACTTTTTGCTATATTTTATATAAAAATAAACTATACAAAAGATCGTACTCCTTACTACTCAAATATTTTCAACCTTTCGAAGCTGATTATGTCTTGAGGAAAGTTCATGAAGGAACATGCAAAAATCATTTGGGGGCAAGATCCTTATCATATAAGTTACTTTGGCAGGGAGACTATTGGCCAATAATGCACCAAGATGTGATGGATTATGTAAGAATATATGACAGATGTTAGAAAAATCCAAATATTCAGAGATAGCCGACTTCATAGCTCATGCCATTAGGTGCTCTTTGGCCATTTGCATGATGGGGAATGGATATACTTGGATCTTTTTTGATGGCATCTGGATAATGAAAGTTTCTGCTGGTGGTGGTAGATTATTTCACTAAGTTGATTGAGGCCAAACCTTTGGTAAAGATCACTGAAGCCAAAGTGCAGGACTTCATTTGGAAGTCAATAGTTTGCAGACTTGATCTACCACGGACACTAATCACTGATAATAGATGTCAGTTCGTAGAAGCAAAGTTCGCTGAATTTTTTGAAGATTTGAATATTTTCACCACTTCACATTAGTAGCTCATCCACAGACGAATGGTGAGGCTGAGGTAACTAACAGAACTTTGCTTCAAAGGATAAAAGCAAGGCCTGAAAGAGCAAAAGAAACATGAGTGGACAAACTCTATCATGTGCTATGGGCTTATAGAACCACTTAATGGTTGTCAATTGAAAAAATCCCTTTTGCATTGGCTTTTGGGATAGAGGCAGTAATCTCAGTTGAGCTTGAACTTTCTTAAGCATGAGTTGAAGCTTTTAGTGAATAGAATAATTCATAGAATCTTAGAGCAAATCTCGATCCATTGGAAGAAAAGCGAGAGAATGCTCAAATTCAAATGGCAGCTTATAAGCAAAGAGTAACCTGCTACTATAACTCCAGGGTTAGAAGCAAGACATTTAGAGTAGGAGATCTG
Source organism: Cocos nucifera (assembly GCA_006176705.1). NCBI lineage: Eukaryota > Viridiplantae > Streptophyta > Magnoliopsida > Arecales > Arecaceae > Cocos > Cocos nucifera. Next base: position 45,296 of record QRFJ01002748.1, read on the forward strand.
GTGGTTTGGCAAGTAGATGTTTCGCAATCTCAAAATCAAGAAAAGCTTGCCCTGAACTAGGAAGGCCCTTTGAGGTCATGAAAATCATCCGACCGAGAATATATTATCTAAAGGAGCTTGAAGGATCAACACTCCTACAATCTTGAAACTCGAAGAACTTGTGAATGTATCATCAATAATCTTGCCTCAATAAAACTTTCTTATTTCAATATCTTTGTTCTTTGGCGTAAAACTATATGATGGTAGAAAACGACTTAACCAAACTAAATTCTTAAACAAAGTAGAAGGCCTTCAGTTATTTATGATAGGAGGTTAACTTCATCCAAGCGAGGGTGAAGGCCTTCAACTATTTAAGATAGGAGGTTAACCTTGTCCAAGCGAGGGTGAAGGCCTTCAGTTATTTAAGATAAGAGGCTAACCTCATCGTAGCGAGGGTGAAGGCCTCTGACTATTTAAGATAGAAGGTTAACCTCATCATAGCGAGGGTGAAGGCCTTCGGTTATTTAAGATAGGAGGTTAACCTCATCCAAGCGAGGATGAAGGCCCCCGATTATTTAAGGTAAGAGGTTAACCTCATCCAAGCTAGGGTGAAGGCCTTCGATTATTTAAGGTAGGAGGTTAACCTCATCCAAGCTAGGGTGAAGGCCTCCGATTATTTAAGATAGAAGGTTAACCTCACCGTAGCGAGGATGAAAGCCTCCAATTATTTAAGATAGGAGGTTAACCTCATCCAAGCGAGGATGAAGGCCTCCGATTATTTAAGATAAGATGTTAACCTCATCTAAGCAAGGTGAAGGCCTTCTGATTATTTAAGACAGGACATTAACCTCATCGTAGTGAGGGTGAAGGCCTTCGATTATTTAAGATAAGGGGTTAACTTCATCGTAATGAGGGTGAAGGACTCCGATTATTTAAGATAGGAGGTTAATCTCATCCAACCGAGGGTGAAGGCCTCCGATTATTTAAGATAGGAGGTCAACCTCATCATAGCGAGGATGAAGGCCTCTGATTATTTAAGATAGGAAGAAATGGAAAGAGGCTCTTTCAATGATCTTTTTATGCCCTAATGATCTTATTAGGGATAGGAGGATGATCTCATCCTATCAAAGATAAAGGCCAACCATGTCAGAAAAAGAAGGAGGATCTCATCCTTACATGGGTTAAAGGGGAGAGACCCTCTCAAGGACCCTTTCATGTCCTGATGTTTTTGTTAGGAATAAGAGGAGAACCTCATCCTAACATGAAAAAAGATCAAATAGTTCAGGAACATGAGGAGAACCTCATCCTGACATAAAAAAAAACCTTCAAATATTCAAGAAGGGAGGATGATTTCATTCAAGCAAAAGTTATGATCAACCACAATCGAGATTAGGGGACCTCGTCCAGACATAAAAGATGCGAAGATCCAATTATACAAACCAGGAAAAAACCTACCCAATGGCCATCTCTACAATCAAAGAATACATTTGTTGTGGCAAACTACAACCATTATCGAAGGGTAGCTTTACAATTGCGAACAACAAAAAAGAGGAAGGTGAAAAACTACACAAGCATATGACTGAGATGAAGCAACCAAAAAGTAGTGTTTCATTAAAATAAAAGTTTGATACATAGAAAGGTCTGCAAGACCAGTTACAAAAAAAGAAAGGAAAAAAAAAAAGAACATGAAGTCCTACTCAGAATTTGACTTTGGGTTGCTAGCTCTAGCCATTACAAGGAAGAGTTTCAAGCCTTCTATTTCTTCTTCGAGCTTCTTCCTCGCTGTCAAGCTCTTGATCGGCATCCTCTCCCATCTATACGATTCTTCCTCTGTCTCTCTCAATCTCTTCCTAAGAACTGTAGATTCGGCCTCTGCATCCTTAACAACATCTTCTTGATAAACCATCTGGATCCTCAGCTACTGCAGCTCAATTTTCTCCTTTTCATATGACTCAGATAGTCTTTCCATGGTCCCCCTTAAAGCAAGGAGTTCATTTGATTCCTTGCTAGGGTCAGCTTGAGTCCTATCGACCAACTGCTTCTGGAGTCTCATCACTTTGTTATTGGTAGTCCTGAGTTTTCTCTTGTGATCATTAATCTCCTCACTCTAGCAAAATCGATAAGACTTATAATTCTCTTCGACATCGCGTAGTTGTTTCTGAAGATTGGAAAACTTTTTCAACCAGTCCCAGCCATTCTCCTCCTGGCTTTGAGACTGAACTATGCTCTATTTCAATTGGTCGATCTTTTCATTTGCTCCACAGAGTTCAACTTCAAGGGAGAAGATCTTAGCAGATAGAACCCAGGCCTTATCACTATTGAGCTTCTTTGCTCTTTCTAGCTCTTTAGTGAAGTGATGCTTCTTATTGATATAGTCCATGGCATCCTTCTTATGGACTTGATAGAGGTGGTTGATCTCAACATTAGCTTCAGCGTAACATTTTTTGAAGTTTTGAAGCTCTCCTTCCATTTTTCCTAACTTCCTTTTAAGTTGATGAACCTCCCTCCTTAAGTTTTTTACATGAACCTTCAAGGGAACACCCTGAGGTAAGGGGTCGGCTTCGACAGGAGACTGCACTTGAAGCATAAAAGTATCACAACATAGATTTCACAAAAGAAAGAAATTTGCTTTCAAAATAAATTTGTCTTCATTAATCAAAATATTTTTTAAGTATGGAAAAGGAAACAAATGAAAAGAAAAAATACAAAATAAGAGATCTCAAACCTCTGGGGGAGCAGTTGAGGAGTTTGGCATAGCATCAATCAGCCCGGGCTCTTCAACAGTAGGCTCAGCAGGAGGGAGGTTGATAGATGGTTGGTCCTGCCTTTTTGCCAGGAGCTCCTTCGATCAGGAAGCTGAGGTCGAGCTCGAAAAATTTGTTAGGTATCCTGTCCTCATAGAGCTCGAATCCCTTAATGAAGGCTTCCTAACTAAACTTGATATTCAAGTCTCTTATTTCAAAGGAGACCCTGAACTCCTCTACTACCTGGGCCTTTGCCTTCGAGATTTACCTTGAAACTTGCTCCTTCAGTTTAGTGATCTTGGCTTCAACCTTCTTCCTCCTCTCCTTTTATAAGGCCAAAGCAGCCTTTAGCCCAACCGATGTTTGCTCTTCCTTCTTAAGCACCTCTTGAAGACCCCTAACCTCGACAGCCTTCTCCTTTAGGAGGCGATCGACTTTGGCGGCTTTCTCCCCTTGGAGACGACAGACCTTGACTTGGTGATCCTCCTAAGCCTTTAGTGCTTCCGACCTTAATCGATTCACCATTTTGATGTGGGCAAATAATTGATGATCCGACTGTAAGGAGTAAACTAGGTTATGCACATATAAGAAAAGAGAAAAGAGAAAAGACAAAATGATTACCTCAAGAAAGGCCCAAAGGAAATTCCAACTGTGCTGCTCATAATAGAAGTCGGTAATCTTGTCTACCACCTCAAGTAGGGCAAATTTATCAACCAAATTCCTGATAATGTCCTGGTTGTAGAAAAAATTTTCTTCCAGATCTTCGTTTTCATCATTGGACTCACTAGGATGAGCCTTATGCTGTACCTTTATGATGACTAACTTCTTTTTCTCCTTCTTTTTCTCTCTTTTTCCTCCTCCAACAGGAAGCTCCAAAACTTGAACTTCAGTAGGAGGGCTTGAAGATGTAGGAGGCACTACGGCCCCATCAGTGGTGCCAACCTTGGTACCACGGGCAACTTTGATGCCATCGACAACCTCGGGAGCAGCGGTGGCATTGGTGGGTGCCACAGAGCTCAGAATATCGATCCTTGCCTTTTTTGAACCCTTGTCTGGTACCTTTTCTTTCCTCTTGTGAGCCTGAAGCCTCTTAGCGAGCATCTCGATTGCCTTAGCATCCATTTCTATAATAAAAAATGGGTCATGATCAAAAATAATAATAATAATAATAATAATAATAATAATAATAATAATAATAATAATAATAATTGATAAGAACATAATGATGTCGTTAAGATACCGTATTTATCAGTTTAATTTTGATTTCTTAAAATAATTAAAAATAGATGGTAAGTAGTGAGTCGGGTTGAATCTATAGAGAAGATAGTGTTTTGATTTTGAAATCCTTGATTTTTAGAAAAAAAAAAAGTTTAAAAAAAAAATTTAAAGTTAAAAAATAGAATTATAAATAAAGAGCAAAAATTAAATAGTGCAGAACAATAAAGTTGGAACTAAGATTTACAAGTTAGATCTTATTATCTACTTGCAATAAAATAAAGAATAATAATTAAAATAAAAAAATTTAAATTATAATTAAAATAAAAAGTTGAATTTAAAATGCATAAAAATAAAATTTAAATTAATTAAATTTTTAAATTTAAATACATAAAATTAAAAAAAAATTAAAAATAGCTGATCTTGATCTTGGATCTACGTCGATATTGAGATGATGTAGAAGCCAGCTCTTTTTCACAGCATCAATTGCCTTGAAGCAGCCTCTAACCTAAGCATGGCTCTAACTTTTACCAAACTCCTTCCTATGATCGAAGATAAATTGAATTGATGGCCTAGGATCCTTTACATAGGTGTTGGAGGATTGAAGGATTTTTCTACAAGCAATGTGGGACTAAGAAAGACTTTGATCATCAAAAATAATAAAATTTAAGTAAAAATTGGATTAAAGTTGCCCCTAGATGCATTCTATTGAGTTCTGATGATGTCTGGCCGTCAGATCTAGACAGAAGGTTTAAAAAATGCCAAAAATAGATGTGTATCAGTCCTGATCGAGTTCGATTAAGTTCTGGCCATTGGATCACACAAGATGGAGAAGATCAGGCTATTGATCGCATGCCTAGATGCCTTAATCACCATCAAAAGCTCTGTCAGCCATCGGATCAAAGTTTGGACAAGATCTAGCCGTTGGATCACGTCAAATAAAGGCTCTAGAATACTTCTTTAAATTGAAAATCAACCCCAGCTATCCGATCTTCACCTCAAACAACCACAACCACACGAACACATAATTATTGTTCACGTGGACCATGTGAACTGGGTGTGCTGAAGACTCCAGCCAATCAGCTTGTTTCTTGCTCTTGAAATTATCGAAATGCCTTCGCTTAAGGATGAACGAACCAGATCTAGGGTTTCACAAGTAGATCTTGAAACTTTTTCAAGATCTTGCAATGAAAGACTTAAATAAATCTAAAATTTATTTAAATAATCATGTAAACACCTAGATCTCAGATTTATTATATGATTAAGGCATGATATTAAATTAAAAATTAAAATCAAATAAGAAAGAAAAAGGTTGATCAAATCAACCTAGATCTACACTACATCAAATGCTGGTATGAAGTTTATAGATCAGATCTATTATTTGAGCAAGTTTAGATGTTCTAACTTGTTGATCCAAGTTTGAGGATAAAGTCACGAGCCACACACGCATCCGACCTCTAGGAGTCGTCCGCACGAGCCTATGATCTCTAATCTGAAGTCTGATTTAGGAAATCAGTACAACATGCTAGTACTATACTGATCCTTCTTTGATGGTCAATCTGATGCTCCTTTCTTCAAAATTTAGACTCTTCAAAATATAAGAAGGAAGATGAGAGTTTGCTGAGTTGAGACTCTCTTAAAAAAACCTCAAAAGAAAGGAGGAGAGATTGAAAATAAAACATCCCTAGAAGAAGACCCTCTTCTTCTTCTCTTTTTTCTCACCTAGACACCTAGTTTGGTGCCTATATAACCCCCACACCCAAGGACCCTCTTTCTCTAATTTTTGCACAACCTAAATCTCTCCCAATGATCTATATTTCACAAGAAAATTAGAACAAAATTTGCCTAATAAATAGGAAAAAAGAAGAGTCCAAGTTAGATCAAATTCCTAGACCAGGAATATCCAAACATGGGAAGTTGTTGGGGCATCCAACTCTTAGATGCCTCATCCATAATTTTTGGCATAGACCAGCAAGAGAGGGTGCACAAAAAAAAATATTATTTTTATAGAATAATAGAAGAATTAATTAAAAGAGGGGGTGGCACTCAAGGGAAGATATTTTGGTCAACAAGGATTCTATCTCATAGAATTCTAAGCAAAACCAATTCCTCCTTTGACTTGGTCTTCCACCTAACTTCCATATATGACTTCGAGAGAGAGAGGGGGCATGGAAATTAGGAAGAAAGAGATTTTTCATGAAAAATAACAAAAAAATAGGTATGGAAGGCATTGGGACCAAGGTGGCGCAAGGAGATAGGGAGTCCTAGTCACACTAGGACTCCTATTTTGACTTGGTCAAACAAGATCTTTTAACCAAATAAAATCAAGATTAAACCAACCCAATTAAATAAGGTCCTAATATATTTAAGAATTAAATTAAATTAAATTAAATTAAATTAAATTTTGATTTATTTTCTAATTAATATTAAAAAATTAGGTTAATCCGAGTCCTAGTTAGACTAGGACTAGTTCTTCCTTGCACTTGGCTTATCCAATAAACCAATTGAACTTAATCCAATCAAGCCTAAACCAAATCTAATTAAATCATATTTAATTAAATTTAATCTCAACTTATTGGCTAAATTAAATTAAGTCAATTAGCAATCTAATTGCTAATCGATCCTCCTGTAACACTTGCACTAAGTTAAACACCAATCGTATTGATTGTTAAACCCTAGAATGATTCTTAATCATTGATCAACCATTCGATCAGATTGTAAGCTCTAATGTGTGTTATTTCATAGGTCCGAACCTAAGCCGATAGTATAGAAATAAATTTTTGTGCCAATCGAAGTGACCATCTAATAATGATTCCCAATGTCTAAATAGGTCGAAGGTGTAGAACACCATCGTTAGAACCCATGTAGATATAGTTTCCATATAATTCATCCACTTGACCATAATGCTCATAGGATACATCAGAGTTCAACTATCAACTCTGATCAGGTTGTCCACATTGTATTTCAAAATACTAAATCCATCTGATGGATTATCCTAGCCAAGGTTTTGCTATATTGAAATACAGTGATACAGTCTTCTCCAACTCTTGGAGTGGTCAATTCCATCTTGATGACACTCCGACTTTGCAAGTACTTGACTATGCCCATAAGCCTTTCATTGTTGAATTAGAAATTTAGTTAGTCCGATACCAAAGCATAGTAAGTTGCTTGTAAGTCACTGAGGTGATCTTAGGTCTCAGAGATACTTATACCTATATCCCATCAGAGACATTCTCGATAGTAGAATGCTCTAGAGTTGGTCACGTTCCATGACGATGTATCCATACATCTCACCTATATGCCATACCAATGTCTCCACACACCTTGGTTAAGAGGACAACCAACCTATATGGTATATAGCGACCTATGCTTGATAGATACTGTCATCCTAATTAACAGCCTATCATTTGATCATGCACAAATTTAAGGACTAATCGATAAATCCGCTCTTTATCGAAACTAAATAGTCCTAAGGACTTCATCACAACAATGGAGTTTATTAGAAGATGTAAACTTGTGATGAAAAAAGATGCCAAAATATTTTTCATTAATTAATAAATCAATTATAATATCTCAACCATCAACAGGATGATGATTGGCTTTGGAACACAATTTTCAATAAATCCCACTTGTCCTAAAGCCTCTCGGCATAGTATCTAATACCTATCATCAACTTATGGTTATCGAACTCCTTGATTGCTAGGGCTTTAGTGAAAGGGTCGGCGAGGTTCTTCTTTCCATCGATCTTCTAAAGGTCGATGTCACCACGATCCATGATCTCATGGACCAAATGAAAGCAGCACAGAATGTGCATTGTTCACTGGTGTGCCTTCGGTTCCTTTGCTTGAGCTATGGCGCCAGTGCTGTCATAGTATAACAGGATTGGACCATCAATGGAGGGTGCTACTCTGAGCTCGGTGATGAACTTCCTCAGCCACAAAGCTTCCTTTGCTGCATCTGATGCTGCCATGTACTCTGCTTCACAAACAGAGTCAGCCACTATATGCTGCTTGAAACTTTTCTAGCAGATAGCTCCACTATTTAGAGTAAAGATATATCCCAACATACTTTTACTATCATCATGATCAGATTGAAAAATGGAGTCTGTAAATCCTACAAGCTTCAGATCTGACTCACCATAAACCAACCATTGGTCCTTAGTATTTCTCAAATACCTAATGTGTTGGGAATATGCACTCTTTCCACATGGATCAGTATGGCCATCGGTGATTAGTCAAGCAATCAAGGAAGTACTTCTTAGAGATCTCTATGGAAGCATGATCAAATAAATCAAAGAATAGAGAAGAATAAAAGAAGAGATTTTTAGAAGAAAAGAGCTTTTATTCAGTATATTTTAGCACTCTTACAATCTTGACCTATTTTCAATATATATACTTTATAAAGGGTTAAGCCCAAGCTCATAGAAAAACCCTCCAAACCAAACAACCCACGTACATAAAATAATTGCACAGTTTTAGACTGAGCCAACCTAATTGTGTACCATGCCAACAGTCCAAAAATGTTGCTCTCTATCTAAATTTTTCTCTGAGATCTAACCGACCCAGTCCTAAACTGAGCCGACACAGTTTCCAACTGAGCCGGCTTAGTCTCAAAGTGAGTTGGCCCAATTTTTGAACTTTACTATTGAAACTGATTCTTCTTCAGACTCACTCCCATCTTCTCATGACCTATCTTCTCATATTTTTAAGACTTGGGAGTGCCACTTCTGAGCTCACATTCTCCACTTTGGTGCTTCCAAGTCCTTGTGAACTCATCTCTTCTCAATAAATCCATCCATGCCACACATCTCTAAAAGCTATCTCTGGGGAGTACCTTCGTGAGTGTATTAGATTGATTCTCCTTGGTATAGACCTTCATCAATTCCACTTCACCTTCCTTCACCAGCTTTCTGATCCTATGGTACCTCACGTCTATATGCTTTGTGTGCACATGATATACTAGGTTCTTTGCCAACAACAGAGCACTCTGACTATCACTAAATAGTGTAACCTTGCTCTGCTCCACCCCCAACTTATCAATCAAACTCCTAAGCCAAAGGGCTTCCTTTGTAGCCTCCATTATCCCAATGTACTCGACCTTTATGGTAGACAAGGCCATGATTGGCTGAAGGATTGATCTCCAAGACACCGATCCACCATATATGCAAAAGAGGTATTCAGTAATAGACCTCCTTGTATCAAAATCACCAGCATAATTTGCATCAACAAACCCTTTTAGAGGACCTGAACCTTCACACATCTTCATAGATTGTTCTCCAAATCCTTCCGGCTACCCACCAAACACCAAACCATAATCCCTTGTTCCATGCAGATATCTCAATATCCATTTTAATGCTTTCCAGTATTCGCTCTCATGGTTAGCCATGTATCTACTAACCGTGCTCATAGCACGTGCTATATCTAATCTATAGCACACCATAGTGTACATCACACTGCCTATAATATTTGCATAAGAAACTCGTTCCATGTACTCTCTCTCCTTTTCTAACTAGGGGCACTATAACTTGGAGAGAGACATATGGATCAGCAATGGCATCTCAGTAGGTTTGGCCTTCTCCATCCCAAACCTCTCCAGAACCTTCTGGACATACTTTTCTTTTGACAAATGGAGTACTCCTTTGCACCTATCTCTGCAAATCTCCATTCCAAGAATTTTTTCAGCTGGATCAAAATCTTTCATCTCAAATTCAGTGATAATGTCCTTTTCAACCTTTTCACAGCATCCATGCTTCTACTGGCTATGAGCATATCATCTACATATTATAATAAGTACATGACATCCTCTTCATCTACATTCTTGATGTAGACACAACAATCATATTCACATTTGTTGAAACCCAGGCTCAAGATAAAGCTATCAAACCTTCGATACCACTGATGAGGGGATTATTTCAAGCCATACAAAGACTTCTTGAGTAAATACACCTTTTCTTCCTATCCCATCTCCATGAAACCATCTGTCTGCTTCATGTAGATTCTTTCCTCCAAAGTCCCATGAAGGAAGGCCATCTTCACGTCCATCTATTCCAATTCCATGTTATGTTGTGCCATCAGTGACAGAAAAACTCGAATAGATGTATGATGCACCACAAAAGAGAAAATTTCTATGTAGTCAATTCCTTCCCTTTATGAGTATCCCTTTGCTACCGGCCTTGCTTTGAATTTGATTTCACCTTGTTCTAAAGGTGCTTCTTTCTTTGTGAACACCCACTTTGAGCCAATAGGTCGAGCACCCTCTAGAAGATCCACCAGCTATCATATCCGATTCTTCTTAAGTGATTCCATCTCCTCCATCATGGCCTGCATCCATGAATTATGATCCTCACTCTCCATGGCCTCTACATAATTCTCTGGATCTCCATTAGCAGTGATGAGTACATAGGAGATAATCTCATCAATGCCATATCTGACCGATCTCTTAATAGTATGCTGGAGCTTGTACAAAGCCACTCCCACTGGCACATCTCTGCCTGATGTTTATAGCTGCTCCTGCACATCTGTCTGAATTGTCGGCCCTCTATACTGATTTTCAACCTATGATAATACTTTTCTGTCCAGCTCCACCTCAATAGGAACACTCTTATAAGTGGATGTAACCTACATGCCATCATTCTCTGACTGACCACCGCTGTTCACCTTTGTTTTCCTAGTTCTATCAATCCCAGACCTCCTTAAGATGCTCTTCTCATCAAAGATAATATCCCTGTTGATCACTGACTTCTATGCCTTAGAGTCTCACAGTAGGTACCCTTTGACTCCTTGTGGATATCCTATGAATGTCATCTTTTAAGATTTCAGATCCAATTTACTCCTCTCAGTTGCCTCTACATGTGCTTAAGCTATACAATCGAAGACTTTCAAGTGGCCAAGCTCCACCTTCTTTCCACTTCGGACCTCTTCTAGAATGCCTCCATTCAGCTTATAATGAGGGGACCTATTCACAAGAAAATAAGAAAAAGTTAGAGCATCATCCTAAAAGAACTTTGGGAGTGATGTTTGCAGCCTCAAACTTCATGCCTTCTAGATCAGTGTCCGATTCATCCTCTCCACGATACCATTCTGTTGGGGAGTCATCCTCACCATGTAATGGCATTTGATGTCATTTTCCTCACAGTACCTCTTGAACTCCAAGCTAGTATACTCTCCTCCATTGTCTGACCTCAGACACTTTACCTGTCTCCATGACTCCTTCTCTACTTTAGCTCTCCAGGCTCTAAACCGGGCAAACACCTCTAATTTTTCTCTGATCAGATAAACCCATACCTTCCTTAAGAAATCATCAATGAAAGTAACAAAGTATTTTGCCCCACCACTAGCTGATACAGGAGCTGATCCCCATACATCCGAGTGCACTAAATCCAGCACTCCCTCGCTGTGCTTGGTATTTCTAGCAAACTTCATCCTATGCTATTTGCCAAAGATACATGACTCACAAAGATCTATGCCCTTCTTCTTCAGGACTGGGATCATACCTCTTTTGCTTAGTTCTGTGAGCCCAAGGTCACTCATATGATCCATTCGATAGTAGCATAGTCGATATAAAATCTGCTCCTTCTATGCCGCTGTTAGCACCTCTGCACTATCATTTAGCACTGAGCCTTCCATTCTGTAAAGATTGTCGCTCAGTCTTCTATCTCTCATCACCACCAAAGCTCCCTTGGAAATTTTTAAACATCTACTCCTAGTCTGGCTACTAAAAGCATAACCCTGCTCCTATAAGTAGCCCAAAAAAATCAAATTCATTTCCAACTCCAGTACATGCCTGATATTTGATAATGTATGAATGATCCCATCGTACATCCTCATCCTGATAGAGCCAATTCCAACTACTTTGCATGGATGATCATTTCCAAGACTGACACTTCCACCATCAGCCTTTTGGTAGGTAGCAAACCATTTTTGATGAGAAGTATAGTGGTGCGAGCATGCTGAATCTAATATCCACATAGTATCACACTCTGTAGATCCATCTGATACAACTAGCAGATCTTCTCCACTGCTCACAGAAGCTGTATCATCTTTCTTGCTGGCCTTTTCTTTTTTTGATCTCAAAAGAGGACAATCTTTCCTCAGGTATCCAGGCTGATGATATTTATAATATTTCAATGTCATCTTCCTCTGATCATGAGACTTTGACCCACCCTTGGATTTCCCTCTAGTCTTCTCCTTTGATCTTTCCTATCTTTCATTCACAGCCAAGATCTCAGACTTAGAATCTCCTTTGTAGATCTTCTCCCTTTGGTCAATTGATCTGAGCACACCAACAACCTCTTCATAGTTTAGAGTCTCCTTTCCATAAACTAGAATTATTATGAGACCGTCATAAGAACCTGGGAGAGAACATAATAGTAGTAATGTTCGATCCTCCTTGTCAATTTTCACATCCAAACTCATCACCTCAGAACACACCTGATTGAACCTTTGGATATGTGCAACAAGATCTCCGCCTTCGGGCATCCTCAGACCATATAGTTGTTTCTTCAACCATAGCTTGTTCATCATGTTCTTCTCCATATATGTGTTCTCCAGTCTCTCCCAGAGCCCCTTTGCTATACTCTTTATGCAAACCTCGAGCAAAATCTGATCGACCAAGCATATCTGGATTGTGCTAAAAGCAATTTCCTCTGACTCTTTCCAATCCTCAACACTGATCTTTTTTGGCCTTCCTTTTGTCAAGACCTTGTAGATCCTCTACTGAACCAACAAGTTCTTTACTCTTTGCTGCCATAAGGCAAAGTATTCCTTATTGTCAAACTTCTCAAAATCTATCTTGAATCCACTTGATCCCATGACTTCAAACAAGTCAAGAACAAATTCCTAACACCCTTCACGATCACACACCAGTAAAACTAACCTTCATAGAAGATGTAACTAGCCCTAGATCCTCTTTCCAAACTTCTGTATCACCATTCCTCTGTGTAAACAATCTCCACCTTAATTTAGAGACAACCACGAAGCAAACTAGAAGTTTTTAGAATAAAATCTGGTGCAATAGATTCTGGATGTAATAAATCCTAGGTGTCTTCCTTTCTTTCATGCAACACCGCTCTGATACCAAATATTGGAAATATGGGCTCTTCCCACATGGATCAGCGTGGCCGTTGATGATTAGCCAAGCAATCAAGAAAGTACTTCTTAAAGATCTCTATGGAAGCATGATCAAATAAATCAAGGAATAGAGAAGAAGAGAAGAAGAGGTTTTCGAAAGAAAAGAACTTTTATTCAGTATATTTTAGTACTCTTACAATCTTGACTTGTTTCCAGTATATATACTTTACAAAGGATCAAGCCCAAGCTCATAAAAAAACTCTCCAAATCTAAATAACCCACATACATAAAATAATAACCCATAAAAACTGAGCCAACCTAGTTTTAGACTGAGTCGGCTAACCTGCGATTGGGTCGGCTCAGTTCCTGACTAAGCCGATCTAGTTGTGTACCATGCCAACAACCCAAAAATGCTACTCTCTATCTAAATTTTTCTTTGACAGCTAGCCAACCCAGTCCTGGACTAAGCCGACCTAGTTGCCAACTGAGCCAGCTCAGTCTCAGAGTGAGCCAACCCAATTTCTGAACTTTACTATTGAGACTGATTCTTCTTCCAGCTTGCTCCCATCTTTCCATGACCTACCTTCTCATGTTTCCAAGACTTGGGAGTGCCACTTAATGAGCATGCCACATCTTAATGAGCATGCCACGTCTAGTCTTGTACATGTCATTGCATACATAATAGACCCCACTATCGAAGCATATGAAATTCTACTCATACACTCTCTCTTCAAGAGTTATCAGATAATCCTTCTTAGAGAGAAAAATTTCTTAGCCTATCGAAAGATAGCCATTTTTGAAATTCTCCATGCTGAACCTCTTCAGCATAGTTTCTATGTACGTGGATTGGGATATATCAAGCATCCTTTTAGATCTATCCTTATAGATCTTCATCCTTAGGATGTAGGATGCTTCACCCAAGTCTTTCATGGAGAACTGTGATGACAATCAGACTTTTAGTCCTTAAAGTATGGGGATGTCATTTCTGATTAAGAGAATATCATCCACGTACAAAATAAGGAATACCACTGCTGGACCATTTATCCATTTATAAATGCAGGGTTCTTCTTCATTCTTAATGAAGCCATATATTTTGATCACTTTATCAAAATGCTTGTTCCAACTCCGAGATACCTGCTTCAATCCATAAATGGATCTCTGAAGCTTGCACATCTTGGACTCATCTATGGATGTGAACCCTTCAGGTTGTATTATATAGACCTCTTTGGTCAGCTCTCCATTTAGAAAAGCTGTCTTCACATCTTTCTGCCAGATCTCATAGTCCAGATGGGTACTAATGGCAAGCATGATCCGAATGGACTTGAGCATTGCCACAGGAGAGAATGTCTCATCATAGTCAATACCATAATGTTGACGATATTCCTTGGCAATCAGACAAACTTTATAGGTCTCCTCCTTTCCGTCTACATCCATCTTTCTTTTGAAGGCCCATTTACACCAAATGGATTTAACCCCTTCAGGTGGGTCAACTAATGTCCATATATCATTGACCTTCATGGAATCCATTTTGGATCTCATGGCTTCTAGTCATTTCTCAGAGTCGGATCTCTGCATCACATCCATATAAGTGATTGAGTCCTCATCATTCTCATCGAGTTAGATGGGATCACTATCCTAGACCAAGAATCCATAGTATCTATCCAGATGGTGGGGTACTCTATCGGATCGTCTTAATGGTGTGGGTTCACTAGGCTTTGAATCTGATCTGATCAAATCTAACTCAGGTTCAATATTTTATGTCAGACTTTCTACCTGTTGAACTTCATCAAGTTCTACTTTAGAGGCAACAATTCCTTCATCAAGGAACTCCTTTTCCAAAAAGGTTGTCCTAAGGCTGACAAACACCTTTTCTTCATCAGCATGGTAGAAATAGTATCCTTTGGTCTCTTTTGGGTATCCTATGAATATACACTTGTCAGACCTAGGTCCATGTTTGTCTGTAACTAACTGTTTGACATAAGCCAGGGACCCCCAAACCCTAAGGTGTGAAATGCTGGCATACACCTTGTCCAAATCTCATATGGAGTTTTAACTACAAACTTACTTGGAACCCTATTTAATAGATAATAAGTTGATTCGAGTGCATATCCCTAGAAGGATATCGACAAGCTAGCAAATCCCAACATGGATCGGACCATGTCTAACAGAGTCTAATTCCTCTTTTCAAACACACCATTATGCTGTGGTGTTTTAGGAGGAGTCCATTGAGAGAGAATTTTATTCTCTCCTAGATATGTAAGAAACTAACCAGAAAGATATTCTCCTCCTTAGTCAGATCAAAGAGTTTTAATACTCTTTCTAGTTTGATTTTCTACTTCACTTCGGAATCGTTTGAACATTTCAAAACAATCCGACTTATGTTTCATCAGATAGATATATCCATATCTGGATAGATTATCTATGAAAGTGATGAAGTAGACATATCCACCTCTGGCACTTGTGCTTATTGGTCCACATATATCAGTATATACTAGGCCTAAGAGCTTATTGGCTCTCTCACCTTTTTCAATAAAAGGTGACTTGGTCATTTTACTATTATTCCTATGGCTACTCAGAGCCGCAACCGTAGATCCGATCTCCTGTGTGAACCTGGGTGTTAATCTAGCAAACTGAACAAGATCTAAGAAAGATGATAGAAGCTAGGATTTTGGTGTTGGAACCAGAGAGAAGAGAGAAAAGAGTTAGGAGGAAAAGCTCAATTGTATTCACTTCTTCATTATAAAAATTACAATGTCCTAGTTTATATACCCTAGAGTTCCCACATGAACCCTAATAAACCCAAGCTTAAAAACTCCCTTAGGCTAACCAAATACATGAAAGCACTCATCAAGCCCAAGTCTCACATGCTCTCATCCCCTAGATCTAATCTCAACCCATACATGAATTAGCCCCCTTAAGACCTCTCAAACTAGGCCTTAAGACCCCTACGATCAACCCAGACCATAGCCCAAAATAGATCCTCGCATAACTCTACCCGTGCACTGAGCCAGATCAGTCTCAGCACTGAGCCGGTTAAGTTCCATAGGGTTGGCTCAGTCTGAAACTGAGCCGGCTTAGTTCTACGCCATGCCTGTAGTCCCGAAAGTCAGCCTTTCTATTTTACCTGTGCTCTGAGACTTAGCCGACCCAGTTTTGAACTGAGCCGACTAACCTACAAAAAATATTATTTCTGTAGTCTTGATTCTCTGGCTTTGGTTCCTTGCTCCATTTTGAATCTCAGATCTCCGAAGCACCAATCAAGCCCCTTGAGGCCCTCAATACCCAAACCTCAAGCCCGTGGAGAGCTACATGCCACCTCCAACCTACGACAACTCCTATCCTAGCCCTAGGATCACACCTACCCTAACCTCTCTAGAGCCCTCACCCTGGCTCTGTCCGTGGCCTCCCAAGGCTTGGGAGTACCACACCACCTACAATCTCCACCTTGGTGCGCCCAAGCCTTAGCACACTTGGCAACAACTTTCTACACGATCCTGCTATCCCTACATATCCTGATAGCCCCTCATGCTCCCCTTGCCACTACTATTCTTTTTCAACTACTGAGCTTTTTTTTAGGCCTTCGGAATGACCGCCTCCACCACTGAAGTCCTTGGCTTGTTTCTCTACACCACCTTTGGAGTTGTAGGTATCCTTCTGCTTGGCAGCTGCATCACTTATCCTGAACTTTCTTGGAGATCATGCAACATTCCTTTATCGACATTCGCTGCATATCCTGATGCTCCACCTGACACTATCTCCTCAGAGCCATGCCTATCTCACCGCATAATTTTCTCCACCTGGATCTGTACAGCTCTAGCACTAGTGCTGGAATATTGGTCCTCCCTCTGCACCCCCTATTCTGAACCCATGTCATAGCTTCCTTCACCATGAAGCCACCTCTACCCGATACTCCACCTGGAGCTGAAGTCCCCTTGATGCTGTAGAAGCGGACTCTATCTCCAAGTTGCCTAAGGCCAACCATCCAATGCTACACTACTAGGCTTGCCACTATACCTCAAACACCATCGCTGTCCCTTTAGACCCTCTGCACTCCGTAGACCTATCTAAAACCATCTTAGATACACCGTACCCTATGGGCTCCTCCAAGACCATAAGATTTCATCCAAATCTTCACTTTCAGTGACTGAACTAATGAAATCCGAGCTTTCTCCTCTCTTGCACTTCTTTCAAAGCAGACACTCCATTTAAAGTGTCCTGCTTCTTCGCACTTGAAGCATCTCTTGGATCCCATGCTGCTCCTCTATTCGCTCTTCTTCTTTTCTTTTTGTGCTTCTCTAAAACCACAAGACTCTCCTAGAATCCCTCCCTCTTCATCATTCATTTTTGCTGCTCGTTGGACTTGAGCATTGATACGATCTCCTCGTACACCAGTGCCTCCTTACCATATAGCAAAGTTGTCACTAACGGATCGAAGCTCCTAGGTAGCGAACACAACAATAATAGACTCTTGTCCTCTTCTTCTAAATGCACCTGTATATTGAGCAAGTCCATGCTCAGACGATCGAACCGCTGAATATGCCTCGCAACATCCTCGCCCTCCTACATTCGAAGGCTATACAATTGCTTCTTCAACATCAACTTGTTGCACATGTTCTTTCCCATGTACAATTGCTATAACCTCGACCGTAATCCCTTGGGTGTTCTCTCCTCTAGTACACCATACAAAACCTCATCCGCCAAACAAGCCCTAATCGTGGCACATGCCCTTTTCTCCAAGGACATCCAATCCTTGTCTATGATCACCTCCGGCCTATCTTCTAAGGTCGAATCCAACCTCATCTGAACCAGTAGATCCTCCACCCTTACCATCAACATCATGAAACTTTTCTTTCCATCAAACTTCTCTAATCCTGTCTTGAACCCGCTATTTTCAATGATCAATCCGAATCAAATAACAGCAAATAGATAGATCTAAGAAATAACTTAACTAGGGATAGTGGATAGCAACACTATGATCTCTTTCTTCCACACGAAGCCTAGAGAAAGCCTTTAGATCAGAATCTCGCTACTGGTCTCTACTGAAAATTGATCTTTTTCCTCTTTCATGCTCAACCGGGCTCTGATACCAATTATTATTCCTTTGCCTGTTCGAAGCCACAACCATAGGTCCAATCTCTTGCGTGAACTTGGTTATTAATCCAGCAAACTAAAGAAGATCTAAGAAAGATGAGAGAAGCTAGGGTATTAGTGTTGGAATCAGAGAGAGGAGAGAAGAGAGTTAGGGAGAAAAGTTCAATTATATTCACTCCTCTATTGTAAAAGTTACAATATCTTGGTTTATATATCCTAGAGTTCCCACATGAATCCTAATAAATCGTAGCTTAAAAACTTTCTTATGCTAACCCAATACATGAAAGCACTCATCGAGCCCAAGTCTCACATGCTCTCATCCCCTGGATCTAATCTCAATCCATACATGAATTAGCCTCCTTAAGACCTCTCAAATCAGGCTTTAAGACCCCTAGGATCAACCCAGACCCTAGCCCAAAATAGATCCTCGCGTAACTCTACCAACACACTAAGCCAACTTAGTGCTAACATAACTCTGCCCACGCACTGAGCTCGCTCAGTCCTTCGATAGGGTCAGCTCAGTCTAAAACTGAGCCAGCCCAGTTTTGTGCCATGCCTGTAGTCCTAAAACTCGACCTTTCTATTTTACCTATGCTCTGAGACTTAGCCGACCCAGTTTTAGACTAAGCCGGCTAACCTATAGAAAATATCCTTTCTGTAGTCTTGATTCTTCGACTTTGGTTTCTTGCTTCATCTTGAATCTCAGGTCTTCGAAGCACCAACCAAGCCCCTTGAGGCCTTCAATATCCGAACCTCAAGCCCGTGGAGAGCTACATATCGCCTCCATCCTAGGATAACTCCTATCCTAGCCCTAGGACCACACCTATCCTAGTCTCTCTGGAGCCCTCACCCTGGCTCCATCCATGGCCTTCCAATGCTTGGAAGGACCACACCACCTACATTTACCAAGAAGATAGGACTCATAGATTGGAAGTGATTCACAATCATTAACTTCGAGGATTTCCTCCTGAGTCAACATGTTTATCCTATTCTTGTTTATATGACCTAGCCTATAGTGCCATAAGTAGATATCTAATATACTATCTAATCTAGGGTGCTTGCCAATGGAATAGACTACATTAATAGATTGTGATAACATATATATACCATTGTTCAACTATCCATAGAAAGCAATAACACCATTCATAATGATATTATAAACTCATTTTTTTATTAAAATTTTATAATTATTAATGGCCAAAAGGCCTACAAAAATGATATTTAAAAAGAAATTAGGATAGAAATGACAATCACTAAGAACAATGGTATGAGATTTAAATACAAGTTTTAAAATTTCTAAAGCTAGAACTAGAACTGATCTTCCATCTCCAACATTCAGAAATCTCTCGCCTTGCTCGAATCTTTTACTGACCTGCACCTCCTGCAACGAATTGCAAATATGATAAGGGCTATTGGTATCCAATACCCAGTCAGTAATATCATAAATAAAGAAATTGCAAGAAGTAATCATATAAATATCTTGCCCAGCAGCAGCTTATTTCTTTCTCTTCCTATTCGGATCCAGGAAGGTAATATACTGAGGATAGTTCCTCTTCTAATGCCCCCATTTCTTGCAAAAGATGCATTCGGCTTGACTCTTATCGAGCTTGGTCTTTGGGGTCTGAGCCTACACAGGTATCCTAGCATGAACATGCCCCTTCTTAGCTTTCTTCTTCTAATTCTTTCTTCCTTTCCCAAAGAATTGAGAATGAGAAGATGAACCACCCACTAAGTTCACCGACTCCTTATGGAGTTGATAATCCTTCTCAAAGTTCTGAAGTAATCCCAGTAACCCGTGGTAGTCCACTTTAGGCTTTGAAATTCTATAATATGTAAGGAATGGGGGATAAGAATTGGGTAGCAAGTTCAGTATTGTATCTTTCCCAAGTTGTTTGTGCAAGAAAAAGTCGAGCTTGCTCAAGCACTCTATCAGCTCGATCATGTACAATACATGATCAGTGATAGAGGCACTATCCCACATTCTGGTGTTGCAGATGGCATAACTAGTCTTGTGCCTCTCAGCATCATCGAGTGTGCCAAAAGAATCCTCCAACACTTGGTGCATTTTGTTTGGCTAGCTGTCTCAAATTTGTGACTGAACTCGTCGCTCATCACAGCCAGCATAATGCAGCACACCGTGGTTCAGTCACTGAGCCACTTCTGATAAGTATCTCTGACTGTTCCACGTGCATTGGCAGCTGGCTCCTCAAGCACGGGATCCGTCAGCATATTTAGGATCCATTCATGCTCTAGGACAATCTTCAACTTTTGGTACCAGCTATCGAAGTTGGGTCCCACCAATTTATCACTGTCCAATAATGATCAGAATGATAGAGAAGTGGCCATGACTGCATAAAGAAAAATCAAAATCTAATTAGTAATTGATTCATCAAACCTAAATATTTGGACTTTAATCAAAATATTTCTTTGATTATTTTATTCAAATTGGTAGTCTCTATCTCCAATTCGAGGAATTACCCTAATTCCATAGTGGATACTAGAATCCACATAGACTGTACACAAGTCCAACTTTATTTGGCCCACCCATGTACATCTAAGGATAGGTTCATAACCAATTATTTTTCTAAATAATTTTCAGTAATTAAATTTTATCTCAGGTCCTGATCAGTTGGCTTTGGCCTTCCCAGAAAAGGGTCCAGTTAGGTCCAACCATTAACATGACCATACTTGGCCCATCCAACCAATGAAT
The DNA here is from genome assembly GCA_006176705.1 of Cocos nucifera. Classification (NCBI taxonomy): domain Eukaryota; kingdom Viridiplantae; phylum Streptophyta; class Magnoliopsida; order Arecales; family Arecaceae; genus Cocos; species Cocos nucifera. The sequence continues at coordinate 66,103 of QRFJ01002748.1, forward strand.
GATCAGGCCCAATTTTGGTTGGCCCACCTGACCAACATTTAGAAAGATGTATCCAAGATATCATATAATGAATGATAATTTCATCAACCGATAAGCACCAGGCCTTTGGGCCTCCAATAATTATTCAACTGATGGATCCATTATCATCTACTTTAATGGATGGCTATGATCCAGTTATCATATAACTATTTCATTTTAGGAACCTAATAATTTTAGAAAATTTATTTATAGAAGCGAGAAGGTCAGATTAATCAGCGTATCATGATCCTCCCACTAACTTTACCAAGTCAGCTTAAGGAAAATCATTAATAGGCTGGTCTAGGAGCACCTAAATCAGTCAAACTAATTTACCTAGCTGATATGGGTTAGCTCGAATAGTCAAGCAATCCGATCAAAACATAATCTCATCAAGAGGCCAGGTAAGTTTGATCATTGGAAGGGTCTGCTAGGCTTGCCTTAGACACCATCAGAAATGGCCAAATAAGCAGGTTGCCAATTAAAAACCACTGGTCGGGTTTACCTTAGACATTAACTACTTTAATTAGTTTTAATTAGATTAACCTAACAGTTCATGCCAGACCACATAGTCAAGAATCAAGTCCATCTTAGATCTTGCTAAAGATATGGACTTGACCAACTACAACTATTATAATTGATCTAGAGAATCCTTGACCTAATCTAAGATAATAATTGATTAGATTTAGTCAATTCTCATTCTTTAATCTAACCCTAGGTCTAATCCAATTAATGGACCTAATCTCCACTAACCCATTTAACCTAATGTGTTATGATTTGTGTGTTAGGATCTTCAATTCACAATCCTAGATTCTAATCAATCAACTTCTTAATTCTCAATTAAGTTTTGGACTGAGGGTTGGGGTTTCGCTTTTTGAAAATATTTTTCATATTTGTAAAATATTTTTACAATATGGTTCTATCAACTAAGTTACAAATTTAATTCATAATCAATATGCAAGTAACATAAACATGAATCTAGTATAGATCTAATCTAAACAGATTCATGTAATTGAAATAATTTTAAGAATAATCAATCATAAATCTTCTTAGATCAAATCTAACATACTTATGAAGATTAAAATTAGATTAAAATATTTTTAATCAAATCATAAAATCTCTTAGATCTAATCTAAAATTTTATGATCAATATTTTAGATCAGCATGTACTAGAATAACCTATTCACTGTAAGGGGTAAACCTTACAGTAGAACAACCTTATGGCAGTCCGTACAATCTAAAATATTTTATTTTATTTTATTTTTATTTTAAATTTAATAATTAGATTATAAATTAGATCTAATCTAAAAATAATTTAGACATGCATAAAAATTATATAATAAAAACCTAGGCTCTGATACCAATTGAAGGAACCAGATCTTGGGTTTCACAGGTAGATCATGAAACTTTTTTAAGATCTTACAGTAAAAGACTTAAATAAATTTAAAATTTATTTAAATAATCATATAAATATCTAGATCTTAGATATATTATAGGATTAAGTCATGATATTAAATCAAAAATTAAAATCAAATAAGAAAGAAAAAGGTTGATCAAATCAACCTAGATCTACACTACATCAAATGTAGGTATGAAGTTTATAGATCAGATCTATTATCTGAGTAAGTTTAGATGTTCTAACTTGCTGATCTGGGCTTGAGGATAAAGTCACAAGCTGCACACATGTCCGACCTCTAGGAGTTTTCCACATAAGCCTACAATCTCTTATCTGAAGTTCGATGCAGAAAATCAGCACAGCATGCTAGTACTATACTGATCCTTTTTCGAAGGTCGATCCGATGCTCTCTTCTTCAAAATTTGGACACTCCAAAATATGAGAAGGAAGAAAAGAGTTTGCTGATCTGAGACTCTCTCAAAAAAATCTCAAAAGAAAGGAGGAGAGATTAAAAATAAAATAGTCCTAAAAGAAGATCCTCTTCTTCTTCTCTTTTCTCTCACCTAGATACCTAGTTTGGTGCCTATGGAACCCCTATGCCCAAGGATTCTCTTCCTTTGATTTTTGCATATCCCAAATCTCTCCTAAAGCTCTATATTTCACAAAAAAATTAGAATAAAATTCATCTAATAAATAGGGAGAAAGAAGAGTCCAAGTTAGATCAAATTTCTAGATTGGGAATATCCAAATATGAAAAGTTGTTGGGGCGCCTAACTCTTGGGTGCCTCCTCCATAATTTTTGGCATGGACCAGCAAATGAGAGTATACAAAAAGAAGATTATTTTTATAGAATAAGAGAAGAATTAGTTAAAAGAGGGGGCAGCACTCAAGGGAAGATGTTTTGGTCAATAAGGTTTCTATCTCATAGAATTCTAAGCAAAACCAATTCCTCCTTTGACTTGGTCTTGCACCTAACTTCCATATATGACTTGGATGGAGAGAGAGGGCATGAAAATTAGGAAAAAAGGGATTTTTCATGAAGAATACCAAAAAAATAGGTATGGGGGGCATTGGGACCTAGGTGGCGCAAGGAGATAGGGAGTCCTAGTCATACTAGGACTCCTATTTTGACTTGGTCAAACAAGATCTTTTAACTAAATAAAATCAAGATTAAATCAATCCAATTAAATAAGATCCTAATCCATTTAAAAATTTAATTAAATCAAATTAAATTATGTTTAATTATAATTTATTTTTTAATCAATATTAGAAAATTGGGTTAATCCGAGTCCTAGTTAGACTAGGACTAGTTCTTCCTTACACTTGGCTTATCCAATAAATTAATTGGATTTGATTCAATCAATTTCAAATTAAATTTAATTAAATTATATTTAATTAGACTTAATCTCAGCCAATTGGCTTAACCAAATTAAGCCAATTAGTAATCCAATGGCTAATCGATCCTCCTATAATACTTGCATTAGGTTAAACACCAATCGTATTGATTGTTTAACCCTAGAACGATTCTTAATCATTGATCAACCATTTGATCAGACCATAAGCTCTAATGTGTGTGACCTCATAGGTTTGAACCTAAGCTAGTAGTATAGAAATAAATTTCTGTACCAATCAAAATGACCATCTAGCAATGATATCCGACAGTCGGATAGGTCGAATGTCTAGAACACCATCCTTAGAACCTATGCGGATATAGTTTCCATATAATTCATCTCCTTGACCACAATGCATGTAGGACACATCAGAGTTCAACTATCAACTTTGATCAGGTTGTCCACATTGTATTTGAAAATACCAAATTCATCTGATGGATTATCCTAGCCAAGGTTTTGGTATATTGAAATACAGTGATACATTCTTCTCCAACTCTTAGAGTGATCAATTCCATCTTGATCACACTCTGACATCATAAGTACTTGACTATGCCCAGAAGCCTTCCATTGTTGAATTAGAAATTTAGTAAGTCCGGTACCAAAGCACAACGAGTTGCTTGCAAGTCATTGAGGTGATCTTAGGTCTAAGGGATACTTATACCTATATCTTATCAGAGACATTCTCAACAGTAAAATGCTCTGAAGTTGGTCACGTTCAATGACGATGTACCCATACATCTTACCTGTATGTCATACCAATGTCTCCACACATATTGGTTAAGAGGACAACCAACCTATATGGCATATAGCGACCTATGCTTGATTGACGCTATCGTCCTAATTAAAAGCCTATCATTTGATCGTGAATAAATTTAAGGACTAATTGATAAATCCCCTCTTTATCGAAACTAAATAGTCCTAAGGACTTCATCACAACAATGGAGTTCATTAGAGGATGTAAACTTATGATGAAAAAATATGCTAAAATATTTTTCATTAATTAATAAATTAATTATAATATCTCAACCATCAATAGGCTAATGATTGGCTTTGGGACATAATTTCCAACAAAAGTTTCATGGTGAGCCATTATAAAACTGACATTAACAGCTCATGGGATGGCTTGGCAGCTTGTTGGCTTGCGGCTTAGCTTGACTCGGTAGCTTAGTTGGGCCGTTTGCTGAGTCGCTATCTTTTTTTTATTTTAATTTTTTTCTTTTTTCTTTAAAAATTCATATTTAGTCTATTTTAGCTTTATTTTGCTTCAAAGCTCTTTTTATTGATAATAATATTTTATTTTTATTATTAATTATTTTTTAAATAATTTTTAATTAATAAAAATATTAATTTTTTAAAATATATATAAATTAATTATTAATTTTTAAAAATAAATATAAATTAATTAAAAATTAATATTTTTATTGATAAATTTATGATACTTATCACACCCCCTAATTTAATCTTTGCTCATCCTCGAGTAAAGATAGAATTTAGTTTTAGATATCTTTTAACTTTAGAGTTTCGAATTTCACCTAAGTAGTTTTTAAAATGATCATTGATATTCAGTAGAGCATAAATGAGGTATATCATTGGAATATTTGTACTTATCAAAATAAAAATTAAGTAAAAAATATTAAATTTTTTTAGACTTTTTCTAAATTATCCCCATCTTTATCTCTGAAACATCTAAACTTTCATATGGGCAAGTATTTTGCTACTTCCATCCTTCATTTATTAAATTTTTTTATTCATATTATTTACTTTTTGACGTAAACATCATTGCTTACTTTGACAATGGGACCCAGTTATATGGTGGAAAATCAATATTTTTTTAGCATTGTACCACTATTGACTGTCTTAATCTCTTAAGCTTTCTATTTGATCAATGTAGTGAGTTTTGGGCCAATGATTCTCAAACCAGTTAGCTTTAGGGCACTATATAAAAAATACCTCTCTGATTACTAGCTTGAATCAAATAGGCTACGAGTTAAGACTAGTTTTATAGTAAACTTCTTTGTTCTTTTCCTCTTTCATTGCAAAACTCAATGCTTGCTTAGACAAAGAGGCCTGATTACTCAGTGAGAAGTATTTGAAAATTATTTTATTTTAAAAATAATTTTTTTATATAAAAAAATATACAGTTAACCTACAAAAGCCCATTAAAAGTAGACTCTTCTTTTGATGCTGGTAAAAAAAATTAGAATTGCTCAAAGAAAAATTATTTATGTTCTAAACTTAACTCTTTATTAGATTTTCTTAAAACTTGATTCCTCAATAACTCATAAATTCTCTGATCTATGCATCAATTTTTTAAAAAAATGCTTAGTTTAACTCAATTTTTAAGCATAATCGATTATCTAAATGCTAAATAATAACTTCTTCGAGGATTTTAAAATTTTAAAAATTTTATTATTCTTCCTCCAACTTAATCGACATTATCCTCTACGAAGAAGAAAAAATAAAGAATATAATAAAGAATAGAAAAGAATACACCTGACTCAATGTATTTTTGTAGTCTAGCACATGCCTTTAAAAATTTGACTCTCCCTCCAACTTATTCAAAATGATCTGAAAAAATAAACTAAAAAGATAAATTAGATGCAAGAAAATTAAATAGTGGATTGCCTCTCAACAAGCACTAGGTTTATCATCTTTAACCAGATACAATGTAGTTTACTATCCTATGTCAAATACTGGATTGAGAAATTTCAAAGGTTTTGGATTGCCAAACCCAAAAATATAGTTTTTTATCTCTTTATTAATATATTCATTCTTAATTATGAGAATATAGTTTGTGATCCTATTCTCAAACCCATGTTTATCAAGAATTTCTTCCATTTATTCTTATAGAATATTCATAAATTGATTTTTGGGATTAGGAGATAAAATTGATTCAATGGGTACTGGAAGGGTGTCTAAAGGCAGCCTTAATTATGAAGATAAATTAATATGATGTTGATTAAACAACTCCATTGATACTTCATTACATGCCTTTTGGTTTTTTTAAGAAGAACGGATTTCTGGGGATGAAGGGAACAAAATTTTAGGTTAATAGGTCTCGGGTAACTCATCTATTCACTTTTTTCTTTATCTATCTCATTTAAATTAGAACTAGCATCAGTACTAGTTTTGGCATAGGTTCTTCTTTGTGGTTAGTCTCAGTACTAACCTGTTCCTTTAAATTTTTGTTATGGCTAGCATCATTACTAGCCTCTCTCACCTAATCTTGGTATGTGTCCATAAGAATCCTATAATATTATGTTCCAAAATTACTTTGGCATTCTCAAATTGGGGATTCTTAGATGGAATATTAGATTGATGACTTGGTCCAGGTGGTTGATGGATAATGGGTGGATTATTTATAAGATTTAAAATTGGTAGGCTCGGTAGTTGACCTAGTTCTTTCCTCATATTACACTCAACTAATTATCCTATTTGAGCTTCTAGCCTGGAAACAGATTATTGTTGAGTCAGGATTGATTGTTGTTGATTCAAAATTAATTATTGAAGTTGGTTAAATCTATCGTCAGTTAGATTGATCTATTGAGGAGGTGGATATGATGACTAATTATAATAAAATAGCTAGATAAACTGACTAGGCTAACCCTTACTATAGGCATAATTTTGACATTGGGTTTGAACTTGAGTTTATTGGGGTATCCAAGAAAATTTAGGATGGTTCCTCCAATCTGAGTTATATGTGTTAGAAAAAGGGTCATTAACCGACTTGGAGTAGCCTCATGTAGCTTGAGCTTATTTTTGGATAAAAGATGAAAACTATGCAGCCATGGGACATTTACTCACATAATGGGTTGGGCTAGCATAAATTAAACAAATCTCCTGATAATTAGAAGATGATGTGAATTATTCAGGAGATTGTTGACCTAGGATTAGGAGTTGATCTAATTTCTGGGCAAGAAGATCCACTTTATTTATCAAATTTGAATCAGCCTTAGGACTAGATTCTAGATGTTTAAATTCATGAATCCCTGCTCAGGTTTGATAGAAAGATAACGAAGCATGGTTGGTTGACTTTTTACTCAGGGTTTCAAATAAAGTATAGACTTCATCTTCACTTTTGTTCATGAATGCACCTCCATAGGATGCATCTACTATCTATCAATATTAGTCTCCTAAACCCTCATAAAAAGCTTGAAAAATTTGCCACTTAGACAAACCATGGTATGGGCATTTTCTAAGAAGTTCCTTATGTTGTTCCTATGGCTACTTGGAGCCACAACCGTAGATCCGATCTCTTGCATAAACCTGGGTGTTAATCCAACAAACTGAAGTAGATCTAAGAAAGATGAGAGAAGCTAGGGTTTTGGTGTTGGAACCAAAGAGAAGAGAGAAGAAAGTTAGGAAGAAAAGCTCAATTGCATTCCCTTCTCTTGTAAAAGTTACAATATCTTGGTTTATATACCCTAGAGTTCCAACATGAATCCTAATAAACCATAGCTTAAAAACTCCCCCAAGCTAACCCAATACATGAAAGCATTCACCGAGCCCAAGTCTCACATACTCTCATCCCCTGGATCTAATCCCAACTCATACATGAATTAGCCCCCTTAAGACCTCTCAAACTAGGCCTTAAGACCCCTAGGATCAACTCACACCCTAGCCCAAAACAGACCCTCACGTAACTCTGCCCGCGCACTGAGTCAACTTAGTCTCAGCACTAAGCCGGCTAAGTTTCACTGGGTCGACTCAGTCTAAAATTGAGCCAGCCCAGTTCTATGCCGTGTCTGCAGTCCCGAAACTCGATCTTTCTATTTTGTCTATGCTTTGAGACTTAGCCGACCCAGTTTTGAACTGAGTCGGCTAACCCACAGAAAATTTTCTTTCTGCAATCTTGATTATCCGGCTTTGGTTTCTTGCTCCATCTTGAATCCCAGGTCTTCGAAGCACCAACCAAGCCCCTTAAGGCCCTCAATATCTGAGCCTCAAGTCTGTGGAGAGCTACATGCTGCCTCCATCTTAGGACAACTTCTGTCCTAGCCCTAGGACCACATCTATCCTAGCCTCCCCGGAGCCCTCACCCTAGCTCCATCCGTGTCCTCCCAAGGCTTGGGAGCACCAACCACCTACAATCTCTACCTTGGTGCGCCCAAACTTTGGCACACCTGGCAACATGTTGCTGCACGATCCTGCTGTCCCTGCATGTCCTGATAGCCCCTCGTGCTCACCTTGGCACTGCCATTATTCTTCAACTATTGAGCTCCCTTTGAGGTCTTCGAGATGACCTCCTCCACCGCTAAAGTTCTTGGCTTATTTCTCTATACCACTTTTAGAGTTGTAGGTATCCTTCTACTTGGTAGCTGCATCACTTGTCCTAGACATTCCTGGAGATCATGCAACATTTCTGTACCGACACTCGCCGCATATCCTGATGCTCCACCTGACACAGTCCCCTCATAGCCATGCCTATCTCTCTACACAATCCTCTTAACCTGAATCTATACAGCCTCGACATTGGTGCTGGAATACTATCCTCCCTCTACACCCTCCTGCTCTGAACCCATGTCATAGCTTCCTCCACCCATAAAGCCACCTCTATCTGTGCTCCACCTAGAGCTGAAGTCTCCCTGATGCCACAGAAGTTGACTCTATCTCCAAGTCCACCGAGGCCAACCACCCAATGCTATACTGCTGGGCCTACTGCTGTACCTCAAACACTGTCACTATCCCTTCGGACCCTCTACATTCTGCAAATCTGTCCGAAACCATCTCAGATACACCACATCCTGTGGGCTCCTCTGAGACTACGAAGATTTCATCCAAATCTTTACTTTCAGTGACTGTACTGATGGAATCTGAGCTTTCTCCTCCCTTGCACTTCTTCCAAAGTGGACACTCTCGCTTAAAGTGCCCCACTTTTCCACACTTGAAGCATCTCTTGGACCCCTGTCTACCCCTTTGTTCGCCCTTTTTCTTTTCATTCCTATGCTTCTCTAAAACCACAAGACTCTCTTGGAAGACCTCCTTCTTCATCATCCATTTCTGCTGTTCGTTGGATCTGAGCACTGATATGATCTTCTTGTACACCAGTATCTCCTTACCATACCGTAAAGTTATCACTAATGGATCGAAGCTTCCAGATAGTGAGCACAGCAATAATAGACTCTTGTCCTCCTCTTCTAAATCCATCCTTATGTTGAGCAAGTCCATGCTCATCCTGTCGAACCACTGAATATGCCCCATAACATCCTCGCCCTCCTGCATTCGAAGGCTATACAGTTACTTCTTCAGCATCAACTTGTTGTACATGTTCTTCCCCATTTACAACTGCTGCAACCTTAACCATAATCCCTTAGGTGTTCTCTCCTCCAACACACCATATAAATCCTCATCCGCCAAACAAGTCCTAATCATGGCACATGCCCTTTTCTCCAAGGACACCCACTCCTTATTTGTGATCTCCTTTGGTCTATCTTCCAAGGCCGAATCCAACCTCATCTGAACCAGTAAATTCTCCACCATTACCATCTACATCATAAAACTTTTCTTTTCATCAAACTTCTCTAATCCTACTTTCAACCTATTATTCTCCATGATCAATCCGAGTCACATAACAGCAAATAGATAGATATGAGAAATACCTTGACTAGGGATGGTGGACAGTAGCCCTATGATCTCTTTCTTCCTTATGAAGCCTGAAGAAAGTCTTTAGATCTTAATCTCGCTACTGAAAATTGATCTTCTTCCTCCTTCATGCTCAATCTTACTCTGATACCAATTGTTGTTCCTACGACTGCTCAAAGCCACAGCCATAGATCCAATTTCTTGCGTGAACCTGGGTGTTAATCCAGCAAGCTGAAGAAGATCTAAGAAAGATGAGAGAAGCTAGAATTTTGGTGTTGAAACCAAAGAGAAGAGAGAAGAGAGTTAGAGAGAAAAGCTTAATTGTATTTTATTTTCTTATAAAAGTTACAATATCCTAGTTTATATACCCTAGAGTTTCCATATGAATCCTAATAAACCACAACTTAAAAACTTCCTTAGGCTAACCCAATACATGAAAGCACTCACTGAGCCCAAGTCTCACATGCTCTCATCTCCTGGATCTAGTCCCAACCTATACATGAATTAGCCCCCTTAGGACCTCTCAAATCAAGCCTTAAGACCTCTAGGATCAACCCAGACCCTAGCCCAAAATAGACCCTCACGTAACTCTGCCCACGTGCTGAGTCAGCTTAGTCTCAGCACTGAGCCAGCTAAGTTTCACTGGGTCAACTCAGTCTAAAACAAAGCTAGCATAGTTCTGTGTCATGCTTGCAGTTTCAAAACTCGATCTTTCTATTTTGCCTATGCTATGAGACTTAGCCGACCTTGTTTTGGACTGAATCGACTAACCTGCAGAAAATCTTCTTTCTATAGTCTTGATTCCTCGACTTTGATTTCTTACTCCACCTTGAATCTCAGGTCTCCAAAGCACCAATCAAGCCCCTTGAGGCCCTCAATATCCAAACCTCAAGCCCGTGGAGAGCTACATGCTGCCTCAATCCTAGGACAACTCCTGTCCTAGCCTTAGGATCACACCTATCCTATCCTCTCCAGAGCCCTCACCCTAGCTCAGTTCGTGGCCTCCCAAGGCTTGGGAGCACCACACCACCTACACCTTAAGTCTCTTCCATGACTCATGAATTTGTTCCTCTAGAAGCTGAGCAAATCTAATGATAGCTCACCTCATGGTGTTGGTTTGGCTCATGGGATAAAATTTCTTATGAAATTCACTTTGTAATTCAACCTAAGTTTGGATTGTTCTTCCTATTATGCCAAGCCAGTACTTGAATTTATCTTTTAATGAAAAGGAGAATAAAATTAGTCTAAAGGCATCCTCAGTCAAATTTTGAATCCTCACCATAGAGTAGATTTCTAAAAATTTATCTAGATGCTTATAAGGGTCTTATTGATGTTCTCATAGAAAAATGGAAGCATCTCAATTGTGGTCGATTTGATCCCATAGTGGATAGCATGGATATCAGGTAACTGAATACAAATCAATGGGTTATATGTGGAAGAAATAAAATATTGCTTCATCTATCTAGGTGATTTTCTAAAATTTTTAGCCATTTAATTATTGGATTTAATATGGCTCAGCCATTTCAATTTTATGGTTGGATTCAACTAGATCAAGTAAAGTAATTTTCTACCGTGTATGTACTAGTGCAATCCTAATGCATGGTTCAAAATTTTTTTAGATTTTTTAAATTTTTTTTATTTTTTTATTTTATTATTTTATTATAATTTTTTATAATTTTTTAGTTTTTATATTATTTTTTAAATTTTAAAATTTTTTATTATTTTTATTATTTATTATTTTATTTTTTTAATGATTTTTTTATTTTATTATAATTTTATTTATTTATTTATTTTACAATTTTTATTTATTTTAATTCTTTTATTATTTTAATTTTTTTATTATTTAATTATTAACTTTTTATTATTTTTATTTTATTTTTTTTGAAAGAGAAGAGGAGAAAAAGAGAAGAAAGAGAGAAAAGTTCTAAAGAAGAAGTCTTAAGGGATCCTAGAGCTAAGAAGAGAGAGAAAGAAATTAGGATTTAGTTAGGTTTAATGTTGGTTAGCAATTAAGTTGATCAAATAATCCTAACTAAGGATTGTCCTAGATCTAGACTGCTCCTAACTGCTAAGGTTGCCTTCAAGCCCTCCAAATGTAAAATCAGCTAATCAACTAGCCAGGTAAGTGTAAGATTGATGGGAGACCTCTTGTTGCTTGCCTTAGACACTAATTATGCTTGGCTAGAAAAGCTAATGTAACTAATTATAAACCATCTTTCTTCGGGCCCAATCATTCCTGAACCATTTTTCTAGATACTAGTCAAATTGACTAACCCTAATCTGATCCAACTCTTAGGATTTCTTATCCTATTAAGCTCGAGTTCCTAGGACCGATGTCTAATTGATTTTAAAATTAAAGACTTAGGTCAATGTAGGATACTGGTTGATTGTTTGTGGGCCAAGGAACGGTGATCAAATTCCCATCTTATGTTGTTAAATTGGGTGTTACCCTAAATTTGGTTTAATATGAATATGCATAAAAAAAATTTTCAAGCAAGGGATTTTATGTAATTTTAACTAGATGCATGTAACTAATTGAGTCTGAAGAAGCTTACCTTGCCTCCAGTAATCATCAAAAAGAAAATAAAAATAAAATTAATATGATGCATGCTCTAAGTAGTTAGGATTTCTAATCTTCATATGATGCTTTTAATTAGATTTAAGTGAGTATTTATTTTAAATTAATTTAAAAATAAAAATAAAATAAATAATAATAAAAAATTTAGGGTTAGTATTAATCTCACCAAGCAAAATTAGATGTTTCCCTCCTTACCCTAATTTATTTGCTCTTTTTCTTCTCTTTTTTCTATAAAAGAAATAAAAAAAGTTAGTAAGTAGTATTTACAAAAATTAAAGAAATTAAAAATTTATTTATAATTTTATTTATGGAAAATCAAAGAGATCAAGAATTTTAATGTTCGTGCCTTTTTCGGCAACAATGGCAAAAACTTTAATAAGAGTACGATGTTGTCGTTAAGTCACCATGTTTATCAATTTAATTATGACTTCTTAAAATAATTAAAAATAGATAGTAAGTAGTGAGTCAGATCGAAACTACAAATAAGATAGTATTTTTATTTTGAAATATTTAATTTTTAGAAAAGAAAAAGAAAAGATTTAGAAAAAAAATTTTGAAGTCAAAAAATAGAATTATAAATAAAGAGCGAAAGTTAAATGGTATGGAACAATAAACTTGGTACTAAGATCTACTAGTTAGATCTTAGCATCTACTTGCAATAAAATAAAGAACAATAATTAAAATATAAAAATTAAATTATAATTAAAATAAAAAGCTAAATTTAAAGTACATAAAAATAAAATTTATATTAATTAAAATTTTAGAATTTAAATACATAATGTTTAAAAAAATAAAAATAGCTGATCTTGATCTTGGATCGACATCAACATTAAGATGGATGAGAAGCTAGCTCTTCTCTGCAACACCCATTACCTCAAAGCAGCCTGTAACCCAAGCATGACTCTAATCTTTACCAAACTCCTTCCTATATCCGAAGATAAATTGATTTGATGGCCTAGGGTCCTTTAAATAAGTGTTGAAGGGTTGGAGAATTTTTTCTACAGGCAATGTGGGACTAAGGAAGACTTTGATCATCAAAAATAATAAAATTTGAGTGAAAATTGGATTAAAATAGCTCCTAGATGCATTCTGTTGAGTTCTGGTGAAGTCTGGCCATTAGATCTAGATCAAACGATCCAAAAAATGCCAAAAATGGATGTGTATCAGTTCAGATCGAGTTGGATTAAGTTCTGGCCATTGGATTGCGCAAGATGGAGAAGATCGGGCCATTGATCACATGCTTGGATGCCTTAATCACTACCAGAAGCTCTATCAACCATCGGATCGAAGTTTGGATGAGATCTGGCCATCGGATCATGTCAAATAAAGGCTCTAGAATCCTTCTTTAAATTGAAAATCAACCCCAGCCAGCCAATCTTCATCGTAAATAACCACAACCGCACGATCACGCAATTACTATTCATGTGGACCGTGTGAACCGGGTGTATCGAAGACTCCAAATAATCAGCATGTTTCTTGCTCTTGAAATTATTGAAATGCCCTTGCTTAAGGGTTCATGGTGAGCCATGATAAAACTAACATCAGTTGGATGTCAGTAGCTTATGGGATGGCTTGGCGGCTTGCTGGCTTGCAGCTTCGCTTGGCTCGGTGGCTTGGCTGGGCCATTTGCTGAGCCATTTTCTTTTTTTATTTTATTTTTTTAAAAAATTCATATCTAATCCATTTTAGCTCCATTTTGCTTCAAACTTATTTTATTATGATAAAAAGAATAAACTTTTTATATTAATAATAGTATTTTAATTTTTAATTTTTAATTTTTTTAATTAATTTTTTAATTAATAAAAATATTAATTTATTAAAAAATATATAAATTGATTATTAATTCTTAAAATAAGTATAAATTAATTGATAAATTAATGCTTTTATTACTGAATTTATGGTACTTATAAAGTGTAGAGATATACCAACCGGATTGAGAGGACTCAAGCCCATATTGAACAAAGTCTGATCTTTCAAAAGATTGGATAGGAGGGAGGCCCGGTAGTTCCTAAGTCTATTGACGAAATTAAGGTCATCTCTCTCTAAACTAGGAGCTCGATGGATTAACTCTTTAAAAGGACCCCAGGAAGGAAGCCCTAATTCTAGAGTTGGGCAAGATACAAAGAAGAACCTCTCCTAGTTGTAGATAAAGGAAGGCATACCTTTCAACAATCCTTTCTTGCCAAACTAGGGTGAGATGTACCACCAATCTTTCGTGGAAGGATGATGTATTGGAACAATCGATACTAGTCTGATACCAATTGTTGTACCTACGGCTGCTCAGAATCACAGTCATAGATTCGATCCCTTACATGAACCTGGGTGTTAATCCAAAAATATGAAGAACAGCAAAAGTTGATGATAGTACCTAGGGCTTGGCATTGTAACCAGAGGAAAAAGAGAGAAGAGAGTTAGGGAGAAAAGCTGCGTATTGATTCTACTTTATTGTAAAGATTACAATACTTGGATTTATATATCCTAGGATTTCTGCTATACCACATAAACCTTATTAAACCTAAACTTCAACTGAAAAAAGTCTTTTAGGTTATCCCAATACATGAAAGCACTCACAGAGCCCATGTACACCCATGTCTCTCATGCTATCATCCCCTGGATGTAAACCCTACCCATACATGAGTTAGCCCCCTTAAGACCTTATTGGACTAAGCCTTAAGACCCAAACAGAAAATTCCATCCAGTTCTGTATGCCACTATCGAGCTGGCTCTGTCAGTAGCCGAGCTAGCTTGATTGCATCTCACCTAAACCCTATCTTCTATCTACCTAAGATAGCCAGCTCGATTGCACCCCAAGCGGGCTCGATTGCATATCCAAGCCAGCCCGCCTGTGAGTTAGCCCCTTGTCTTGGCTGATTCTTCTCCTAGTTTTGGTCCTTTGTTCCAATTTATGTTTCAAAGTTTTAGAGCATCCACCAATCTCCTCAAGTTCCTCACACCTGAATCTCGAGCTTGTGTAGGGTTACACGCCATCTTCTCCCTAGGACAACTCCTATCCTAGCTCTAGGACTCATACCCATCCTAGACTTTCGGAGCTAACACCCTGACTCCTCCCATAGCCCCCTAAGGCTTAGGAGTACTACACCATATCCTACAATCTCTTCCTTGGTGTGCTTAAGCCTTGGCACACTTGGCAATGTTCCTCTGCATGATCTCACTGTTGATGCATGCCCTGACAGCTACTTGTGCACACCTTGTCACTGCCATCATTCTTTAGCTACTAAGCTTCCTTTGAAGCTTTTAGAATGACCACCTCCACCACTGAAGACCTTGGCTTGCTTTTATGCACCACCCTGTAGATTGTAGACATCCTTCTGCTGGCACCCACTGCGTACCCTAACACGATCTCCTCAGAACTTCGCCCGTTCATCTGCATGTGTTGCTCCACCTGGAACTATGCATCTCCAGTGTTGGTACTAGGATATTGATCCTTCTGCACTTCTCTGCTCTAAACTCATGTCATAACTCTCTCCACTTGTAAAGCGACCTCTGCCCGATGCTCCATCTAAAATTGAAGTCCTCTCGATGCCGCAAAAGCTGACTTTATGATTGAGTATCTTGAGGCCAACCACCTAGCACTGCACTATTGGGCCTGCCGCTACACCTCGAATACTGTCGATGCTCCTTCGCACCCACCGCACTCCATGGACCCCTCCAAAACTGTCTCGAATATACTGCACCCCGTAGGCTTCTTCAAACCATCAAGAGCTCATTCGACTCTTCACTTTCAGTGACTGAAATGATGGAAACTGATTTTTCTCCTTTCTTACACTTCTTCCAAAATGGATATTCTCGCTTAAAGTGCCCTACTTCACCATACTTGAAGCACTTCTCGGACCCCTTACTATCCCTTTGCCGACCCTTCTTCTTCCCTTATCTAGGCTTCTCTGACATTACGAGACCCTCTTGGAAGACCTCCCTTTTTGTCATCCATTCCTGTTACTCATTGAACCTTAGCACTGATACGATCTCTTCGTATACCAGTGTCTCCATACCATACAGCATTGTCGTTACCAACGAATTGAAGCTCCTGGGTAGCGAACATAGTAGTAATAAACTCTTATCCTCCTCTTCAAGCTCCACCTTAATGTTGAGAAAGTCCATGCTCATCTGGTCGAATCATTGAATATGTCCCGCAACATCCTCGTCCTCTTGCATCCAAAGACTATATAGTCGCTTCTTCAGTACTAACTTATTACACATGTTCTTCTCTATGTATAATTGATGTAACCTCGACCATAAATCCTTGGATGTCTTCTCCTCCAACATGCAATATAGTACTTCATCTATCAGACAAGCCTTAATCATGGCACATGCCCTTTTCTCTAGAGATTTCCACTCCTTGTCTGTCATCTCCTTTGGCTTATCCTTTAAGGCCGAATCTAACCTCATCTGAATTAGCAAATCCTCTATCCTAACCTTCCACATCGTTAAACTATCCTTTTTATTAAACTTCTCAAATCCTACCATCAACCCACTATTCTCCATGATCAAATTGAACAAAAAATAGCTAATAGGTAGATCTAAATAATTATCTTGACTAGGGAGGGTGGATAGCAGCCCTTAGATCACTTTCTTCCTCACTAAGCATGAAGAAAACCTTAGATCTAAACCTTGCTATTGATCTCTGCTGAAACTTGATCTGTTTCCTCCTTGCTCAATCAGGCTCTGATATCAAGTGTTGGAATAATCGGTACTGGTCTGATACCAATTGTTGTGCCTATGATTTCTTAGAACCTTAGTCATAGATCCAATCTCTTATGCAAACTTGGGTGTTAATCTAAAAATATGAAGAAAAGCAAAAGTTAATGATGGCACCTGGGGTTTGGCATTGGAACCAGAGAGAAGAAAGAGAAGAGAGTTAGGGAGGAAAGCGGTGTATTGATTCTACTCTATTGTAAGGATTACAATACCTAGATTTATATATCCTAGGATTTCTGCTATACCACATAAACCCTATTAAATGCAAACTCTAGCTAAAAATACTTTTCTAGGCTAATCCAATACATGAAAGCACTCACCGAGCCCATGTACACACATGTATTCCATGCTCTCATCTCCTAGATCTAAACCCGACCTATACATAAGTTAGGCCCCTTAAGATCTTATTGGACCAGGCCTTAAGATCCAAACAGAAAATCCTGTCCAATTTTATATGCCACCATCGAGTCAGCTCTATCAATAGCTGAGCTAGCTCGACTGTATCTCATCCGAATCCTATCTTTTAACTGCCTAAGATAGCCGGTTCGACTACACCCCGAGCTGGCTCGATTTCAACCCGAGCCGGCTCGACTGCATATTCAAGTTAGCCCGCTTGTATGTCAACCCCTTATCTTGGCTGATTTTTTTCTTAGCTTTGGTCTTTTTCTCCACCTTATGTTTTAGGTTTTTGGAGCACCTACCAGGCCCCTCAAGTTCCTTAAACCTGAACATCGAGCCCTTGTAGGGCTACATGCCACCTTCTTCCTAGGGTAAATCTATCCTAGTCCTAGGACTTATACCCATCCTAGACTCTTAGAGCCAACACCCTAGCTCCTCCCATGATCCTCCAAGGCTTGGGAGCACCACACCAAATCCTACATGATGTTTGAAGGTATCGTAGTTCTAAAATAGGAATATGGTTGGACGAACTTTAGTGGAGAGACAAAGAGAGATAAACCCAATAATAAACCTAAAAGAGTTCTGATGTGGGACAACCAAAAAAAAAAGAAGAAAAGACCAAGCTTCCTTCCATTCGTCAATAATAAATCACATCCGACTGTGGCATATTATTCTTAGGATAGATAGTATAGTTGCCGATACTCTACTCAGGAGGCGTGACTGATTGACACGGGATCAAAACACAATCAATCTAAATGATGCAGATGAATACCATTTTAGAGATCAGTAAATAACTAGCAATAATAAAGTAAATAAATAGATAGCAAAAATTAAATATGCTCATAAATAATTATAAAGAAATAAATTGAATGAAAGATAGTAAGAATTTAAGCTCGTAAGAAAATTCAAAAAAAATAAGAAGAATTCAGATCATGGTCATTAAGAAACTATCTTGATTAGTGCTCTTAATCTTTTAACTAAGCAGATCTATCAATAAAGAACTGGGTCTTTACCAACATCGGATCTGAAAAAAAAAAAATAAAATTCAAAGATCAGTTGAGAAAGAACGAAGGTTCTTATCAATGTTTGATCTATAGAATAATAGATCACTCTTTCTCTCTCTATATGATAGATGAAAATTTTGGAGGAGACTGATCTTCTTTTGGTGGAATAGGCTTATGTAGGTAGATGGTGAAGATGAATTAGGGTCATAGGAACATTGGATCTCAAGAAGATGAAAGTTAAAGAGATAGCAAAAAAAAAATGGGCCTCACACCCTCCCCTCATGGGGCGATTTTGGGTCTCACACCCTCTCCCTCTCAGAGCGATTGACATAAGTATTTATAGGTAAAATTATTCATACATTCATTATCTCCTTCATGAAAGACACATGGGTTTATATAGGACCCTAGGGGTCCTATTTCTTTAGGAATCCTATTCCCTTTACAAGAAAAAATAAATCCTCCCAACAAAAAAGTTAAACATTATGTATGGTTTTTAAATACAATAATATATCATATCTATCTTTTATGGAATCATAGAAAAGAAATCAACTTTTTAACAAAATAAGTAAGAAATCAAAAATTCTTAAAGAATCCTAGAGAAGAAAAGAAACTCCATGAGGGCGCTTGATGCTTGGCACAACTTGGCATGAGGATCCTTAGGCATGGCACATGCTGGCATGTATATTTTCTCCCTAGGCATGTGGAGGGTGGTGGCTCCAAAGATGACGTGGACCAAGCTTGCTTCTTTATGATGGTCTCTTTCCAAATAAGGCTTAATCCAAAATAAACTCAAGTATGGTCCTATGGACCCAAAACTAAATGCATCAAAAGAACTAATTGACTAAATCAGAAGGACTGGAACTAAATAACCGAAGTAAAGTTATTCTGACATGGCTTCTTCAATCTAAATTGAATCTAAATTATGTCACTGGCTTCTTGAGGCTTTGGTGTCCACACCAATTCTCTCGAGGTGAGGAAAACTTAACCCTATTGAGTGGGGTTCGATTCTGCCCTGGTGATGCTCAAGCAAATTGGGATCAATATGCTACAGCTCTACTCGAGTGATCCAGGTATCCTCGAACTCTGGTCGACCTCATCATCTAAGTACCACTGATAGCCTCAACTCCGGGTGGAGATGATTTGCCCATCCAAAATTCTCTCAATTTGATCATACTTTGACATTTTGGTTGGTGGACACTCAAGAATAGGCTCTTTCTCAAAGGTTGATTCAGGCTCAAATGGCTCACTAGGTATCCAAGTTGGCTCCTTATAAGCAATGAGATTTGTAACATTAAAAGTAGAGCTAATCCCAAAATTAGAAGGTAAGTCTACAACATACGCATCCGGTCCAATCTTCTTTAAAATCTTAAATGGACCTACTCCTTGAGCATGTAACTTCTTGATGATTTTTGATGGAAATTGTTCAGGCCTCATTCGAACCATCATGTAGTCTCCTTTTGCAAACTCTTGGACACATCGATGAGAATTTGCATTCTATTTATAAACTTTATTATTAATACTATTTTTTTACTGATCTCTCTATGTAAACTCTTGACATGCTATGCCAATGACTCTGTAGATTTGAAAATTCTAACATGCATGTGTTAGATGTGTGCCCTAGAAGCCAGATTGGCTAACACTTCTAATACACTTCTAAGAGCAATTTTATAATTTTGACTATAAATTAATAAAAGAATTATTTTTTATCATAGTGTGTATTTAAAGTGTATGTGATACATCCTTTGAGTTAATGGTAATGATAATTCATATTTTCAAAGAGTTAAAAATTTTAGACATGAATTTTTATAATTAACTCATAAACTGCTCTCGACTGTGGGATCATCATGAGGATGGTGATTGATCTGAAAGGTTGGTGTATGATTGCTTTTCTTGAATAGATGTGTCTTGAGTCTATGATATGGAAACACCAAAGTGAGAGTATAAGTACTCGTTAGAGAACGAGGACACTGAGCGTGACCACCTCGAGCATTCATAAGAAAGTCGACCTTCTCATCAATGACTGACTCGATGTTGCAATAGTGTATTTGGTTCTTTGAATTGAGGTGCATCGATAATTCACCTTGAGGGTGCTATTGTTTGACTACACCATAACTCGATCTCCTAGCCATTTGGAATCCTGAGGTGTATGTTGGCTATAGTACGTTCATTGTAGGAATTGGATTGCACCAATAAGAGATCTATCTACCTCAGTAGACGAGGAGGAGTAGCCCTATGATGATCATGAGAATCGAGTCCATAAGCCCATGGCCATGGTAGAGTGAAGATGATAGAAAGAGTTTCTATAAAGGGTTTCACATAGGACTCGAATCGAATGATCGATTCATATGATGGATATTAGGTTTGAGGAGTTCACATTAATCCTAATCTTATCGGGGCTTAAGATAGAAGAACCCAATCACACAAGTAGCTACACCGAGAGATTCACTTTCAATTCTGATGGGTTGCCACCATATACTGCTAGGTGTCATTGGTGGATTTTTGGAGCAATTAGAATGATTTTGATGATCGATCATTCTAATTGTATGAATTAGAAAAGTTCTAGTCCATCGAAAGATATTTCGATGATGGAGATCGTGACATGTCTTATTACCATAAGGAACTGAACCTAATTGGGTCATATAAATAAGGATTTGGGTCTAGATATCATTAATTGAGCTAATCTAGTTTGATTGATTTGGATTAGATTCAATCAGGTTCAAGGTAATCATGCTAGCACACGGTTGAGCCTGACTTTCTCTTTCTATAATCTTTTTGATTCATTGCAACCAAGTTAAATTTGATTTGACTCATTCTTATATCTTGAATGAGTTTATTTTCATCTGACTAGAATAAGTCTAGGTTAGATTAATTATGAAAATTAAATTCATTCCTAGTGTAATTGGACTAGGGTCAATAGTTGGCTCAATTGAGAGAATTAAGGGTCACATGATTAGAGAATTTTAGAAATTTCTTTAAAAATTATTTTGCTCTAATTTTTGGATATGTGATAGGGCATGAGTGGTAATCTGGGTGTGCAAAATTTTGTAATTTTTGGAGGTCCCTAGACTAGGGTTTGATAGAGTTTGATTTGGATCAAACTCTTAAGGGAAGAGTCCTAGACGCACATGGACTCTTCCTTATCCCACCTTTCAAATGGATTTTTGGCATCAAAACTAGATGGGATCTAGGGTTTTTCATGGAGATCAGGTCTAAGAGTCCCAATGGTTGAATTAATAAGGTTTTTTGGTCAAAAAAGGATTCTTTATGGAATTATGTCTAGTATAAGAACTCTTCTCATGAAATTGCCTCAACGTAATTTATTTTTTCCACACCCAAAGGAGCCTTTTCTCTAATATTCATGCCCCCTATATCCTCTCTCTCCCTCTGTTCTATATGTCTAAAAAGTTAGGCACAATTCTAAGTTGAAGGTCCAAGGTTTTTGGCATAAGATTTAGCATCTAGACGATGATGTTCATGAGACGAATAGGCTACCCTCAGAAGTCATTTTAAAGGCTTTTCAAATTAGATCCAGATCTAATTTTTGGAGAAGAAATTCATGAGGAGAAGACATTCAAATCCTGCTCAAGTAGATATTGGTAGAGGCTAGGCACATGCGTGGCTCTTTCTAGACCTCAGAAATCAACAAGATCATCGCAGGATAATTAGATTACCAAATCAGGTACCTAAAATTAAATCTAATTTAATTTTATTTTTAACTTTTAATATCAGATCTCTATGATTAGATCTAAAAAGTCTTAGATCTAATTATAATTTTAGAAAAAAAAATTAAAATATCCTTCAGATCCAATCAGATCTGAAGGATCCTTTGCCAAAAAAATAGATTTTTCCTTCAGCATGGGTAGTGGGATAAGGTCAATTAGTTTTCTACATTGATATCCATGAACTACTTCAAAAGGACTCATGCTAATGGACCTATTAATAGAGCTATTATATACAAATTCAGCTTGAAATAATAAAATATCCTAGTTACCCATATGTTCCTCAATCAAGTAACGCAATAAATTTTCAAGACTCCTATTGACCACTTCAGTTTGACCATCTATTTGCGAGTGAAAGGTAGAAGAAAATATTAATTTTGTGCCTAGAAGGTGCTATAGAATTTTTCAAAACTAGCTCATGAATCTAACAACCCTATTCAACATAATAGTTTTGGGCTATCCATGCAATTTAACAATCTCATCAAAATGTATTCTTGCAACTTTCGAAGCGTCAGACGTTTGGCAACAGGGCAAAAAATGAGCCATTTTTGGAAACCTATCTATAACCACTAGAATAGAATCATGCTTCCTAACTATCTTAGATAAGCCTAAAATAAAATCCATGCTAACATCTTGCCAAGGATAGTCTGGAATAGGCAAGGGTGTATATAGGCCAGTGTTCTATTTTTTCTACTTGGTTACGACACACGTTCTACACTAGGCAATAATTCTAGCGACATCTCTTTTTAGGCTTGGCCAGAAGAACTGAATTTCTACCAACTCTATGATTTTATTGCTACCAAAGTGTCCAGCTAATCCTCCAGCATGTAGTTCCCAAACTAGAAAATCTCTTAAAGATGTATGGGGAACACATAGCTTAGCTTCTTTAAACAAGTAACCATTCTAAAGGGTATATTCACTGTATCCTCTAGATGGTCCTTTTCATAAAGTGATAAGTATACTACCAAAATCTAGACACTCCTCATAATCATTTTTATTCTTTTCAAAATCAACAACCTCTATACTAATGGTGGATAACAAAGTATGATGATGACTTAGGGCATCAGCAGTGCGATTCTCTACATCCGCATGGTGTTTCAAAATAAAAGTATAGGCTTGCAAAAACTCAACCCACCTACCATGTCTATGATTCAATTTCTTTTAGAAATTTAGAAATCGGAGGGCTTTATGATCTGAGTATAAAATAAATTCTTACGATAGTAGGTAATGTCTCTAGTATCTTAGGGCTTGGACTACCGCATAAAACTCCTTATCGTAGGTAGAATACTTTAGTTTAGAATCATTAAGTTTCTCGCTAAAGTATGCTATTGGATGACATTCCTAACTAAGGACACCACAAATCCCAACTTCTGATGCATCACATGCTATATCAAAAATCTTGAAAAAATCAGGTAGACGTAAGACTTAGGCATGGGTCATTTTATCCTTAATGTCTAGGAAGGTTCTATTGGCTGCTTTAGTCCATTCAAAATCTCTCTTTCTAATGTAGTCAGTGATGGGAGCAGCTATGGTGCTAGACCCTTTTATGAACCTATGATAAAAGATTGCTAATCCATGAAAACTCCACATATCATGCACACTCTTGGGTACCGACCACTCAACTACTGCTTTAATCTTTTCAGGATGCAGACACACCATCAGGGGTGACAATAAAACCTAAGAAGATAACACGGTCTATTTTGAAAGCACATTTCTTAGGATTGGCATACAGGCTTTCTACTCTAAGATCTTGGCATACTTTTTGGAGATAATCTAAATGGTCCTTCCTATGTTTGACTATAGATCAAAATATCATCAAAGTACATGACCACAAACTCTCCTACAAACAGTCATAATACCTAGGTCATCAATCTCATTAAAGTACTAGTGGTATTGGATACCCAAATGGCATCATCATCCACTTATATAAACCATTTTTCATCTTAAAAGCAGTTTTTCACTCATCTCCCAATCTAATTCTTACTTGATGGTAACCATTTTTGAGATCAATCATAGAGAAAATAGTAGCTCCAACCATCATATCTAGCATGTCATCTAACCTAGGGATGGGAAAATGATACTTAATGGTGATCTTATTAATGGCACGGCTATCCATGTACATCCTCCATGTACCATCCTTCTTTGGAGTCAATAGTGCAGAAATCGTACAAGGACTTAAACTTTCTCTCATAAATTTCTTTTTCATCAACTCTCTAACTTGGTTTTGTAGCTCAGCATGCTCAGTGGGGTTCAGCCTATAATGGGGTAAATTGGGTAGGGTAGATCTAGGTACCAAATCAATAGCGTGTTGAATATTTCTTATGGATGGTAAGTGATTTGAGAGATCCTCAGGGAAGACATCATGAAATTTACTAAGAAGGCTGACTACTTTCTTGGGATGATCTATCTTAGGATCCTCATGAACTTCTCTCATAGCAAGCATCCAAACTGGTGATCCATTACTCATGGTCATCTCTAATTCCTTAGCACCTATCAGATGAAGACTTTTTATTTTGATGTTTTCTATTGATCCATCATCTATCTTTCTATTAGTAGTCTTAGGTGCGGAAGGATTAATCGTGATCTTCTTATCCTTATGAGTGAAACTACAGGAGTTGGGTTAGCCATAAATCATAACATCATTGTCAAATAACTAAGGCCGACCTAATATGATACTTTCGACTTTCATGGGTAAGACATCTCACCAAACATGATCATGATAACAATGGAGCTGGATGGGAATACAGCATCTAAGTTTAATGAAAATAGAAGAGAAATCTATCTAAGATAAAAGGTATGGGCTAGGATGATCTACAGAAGCTAATCCTAATCGCTTAACCATGTCGGTGGAGATGGTGTTGATACAGCTACAACTATCTATGATCATCTTACAAATTTTATCGCTAAATTTTATGAAAGTATGAAAAATAGAGGTCCTACGCTAGTCTTCACTCTCCTTAGTCTGTGCTAGAACATACCTAACAACTCCAAGCCTAAGATCTGACTTTGGTGCAACAAAACTTAGGATGTCCTCAGTACTCTCAAACTGCTCGGCTAAGTTTGGATCAGCTTCATAAACTTTCTCTTCAATATTTTCTAGAGTTTTCTCTTCTAATACTTTCATAAATAAAAATCGGTTGGGGAATTGTGTAGCAAAATAACCATAACCATGGCACTTGAAATAATGAGATCGAGAACTTCTTTCCTTAGATAACTATCCTACAACTCCTTTTTCTTTATCTTCTTTTCTCATAATAGGATTTGTATGTAGAGGTCCATTACTAGGAGCTTGGTTAGTATTGGGTCTCGATCTAGAAGAAGTTATTTGACTAGGTTCAAGATGATAGGTAGTTGAATACCTAGAGAATCTCTCAAAGTCCACGGCAAGTTGGTAAGCTTGTTCTAACATGGTTACCTCTCGCAAAAATCATTCACGCTGGATATCCTCTCATAATCTAGCTCTAAATCTAGACAAGGTAACAACCCTATCTTCGATTACTCCATATCTTATGAGGTACTCATCAAATCTCGTGGTGTACTTAGTGACTGATCTATTTTCTTGAGTATGTCTCTACCAATGATCTAAAAGTTTTTGTTGATAGAAGGTGGGGAGGTATTTTTCTCTAAGTTTCTCCTTCATTTCATCTCAGATTTTTATCGGATCTTGTCTTCTCTAGTTGAGAAGATGCTTAACAATTTTTCAATAAAGTTGGACTTGCCTAACCAACTTCATCCTAGCAAACCTAACTCTCCTTGCTTCAGACATTTCGTACCATCTAAAATAATAGTCCATGTACGATTTCCAATCTAGGTACTCTTTTGGATCTAGACAACCATCAAAACATAGGGCTTCGATCTTCATATTTATTAGAACATGCTCATCCTGATCGAACTGGTTATGTGTGAGTATGCTGCTATAGGTCGATCTAGGTCTAGATTTCTTTTTCTCTATCCTATAGGTAGTTGGGGAGGCTCAGGTTCAGGTTGTCTTTGCGTAGTTTCTTCTAGTATTGCTATTATATCACTCATGATTTTTATAAAATCTTTCATGTCATCAAACTTCTCGATCAGGGCATTAATGATGGCTGCTATATTGGGATCCATATTGGTACTAGATTGAAAAGTAGGACGTTGGTACTGAAAATCTGATCTAGTGGTCATGTAAGTTCAGGATGAACGAATAAGATGCAGTAAGAAAGAAAAAAAAAATACTGAAAAGTAAATTATAAAATTTAAAATGCAAAAATTTAACTTATAGGAATTTAAATTGCAAAATTTAAACTAAAATCCTAACCAATCCGGCTCTGATACCAAATTGATGTAGGACAACTAAAAAGAAAAGACCAAGCTTCCTTTCATTCATCAATAATAAATCACGTCCGACTATGGCACATTATTTCCAGGACAGACAGTATAGTTGCCTATACTCTACTCAGGAGGCGTGACTGATTGACACGGGACCAAAGCACAATCAATCTAAATGATGCAGATGAATGCCATTTTAAAGATTAGTAAACAACTAGCAATAATAAAATAAATAAATAGATAGCAGAAATTAAACATGTTCATGAATAATTATAAAAAGAAAAATATAAATGAAATGAAGGATAGCAAGAAATTAAGCCCGCAAGAAAATCCAAAAAAATAAGAAGAATCTGGATCGTGGTAGTTAAGAAACTATCCTGATTAGAACTCTTAATCTTTTAACCAAGTAGATCTATCGATAAAGAACTGGATCTTTACCAACATCAGATCTAAAAAAAACTAAGTAAAAATCAAAGATCAGTTGAGAAGAAACAAAGGTCCTTATCAATGTTTGATCTATAGAATAACAGATCACTCTTTCTCTCTGCATGACAGATGAAAATTTTGAAACAGACTGATCTTCTTTTGATGGAATAGGCTCATGTAGGTAGATGGTGAAGATGAATCAAGGTCGTAGGAACACTGGATCTTAAGAAGATGAAGGTTAAAGAGATAGAAAAAAAAAGTGGGCCTCACACTCTCTCCTCGTGGGGCGATTTTGGGTCTCACACCCTCTCCCTCTCGGAGTGATTGACACAAGTATTTATGGATAAAATCATTCATACATTCATTGTCTCCTTCATGAAAGATACATGGGTTTATATAGGACCTTAGGGGTCCTATTTCTTTAGGAATCCTATTTCTTTTACAAGAAAAAAGTCAATCCTCCCAACAAAAAAGTAAAACATTATGTATAGTTTCCAAATACAATAATATATCATATCTATCTTTTATGGAACCGTAGGAAAGAAATCAACCTTTTAACAAAATAAGTAAGAAATCAAGAACTCTTAAGGAATCTTAGGAAAGAAAAGAAAGTCCATGTGAGCGCTTGATGCTTGGCACAACTTGGCATAAGGATCCTTGGGCATGGCACATGCTAGTGTGTGTATTTCCTCCCTAGGCATGTGGAGTGTGGTGGCTCCAAAAATGACGTGGACCAAGCTTGCTTCTTTATGATGGTCTCTTTCTAAATAAGGCTCAATCAAAAATAAACTGAAGTATGGTGCTATGAATCCAAAACTAAATGCATTAAAAGAACTAATTGACTAAATCAAAAGGACTGAAACTAAATAATTGAAATAGAGTTATTCTGATATGGCTACTTCAATCCAAATTGAATCTAAATTATGTCATTGGCTTCTGATGGCTCTGGTGTCTATACTAAGTTTTGCACTACAGAAGCAAAGGAGATGTTCAAAAATGAAAAATGGCAACTATAAAAGGGGGAGAGGAAGTCTCAGTCCGACACGAAAGGCTTCTAAGTATAGACAAAAATGGCCTGGAAGAGGGGAACAAGCTGGTCACTTGGTCCAAGGAGTTCTAACTCGTAATCAGAAGGGATTCCATATTGGATCCTAATTAAGGAAAGGTCGTCCGAAAATAAGGAACAAGGAATAGTGCCAGGTATTAAGGTTGGATGGGGTACGTCCCTAGGTTCAGTCTCTTCTTTAGAGTTAGGGTTTTTGGAGGTTGGACCAGATGGACTCCTAGAATCGGTGGACCAAGAAGCTTTTGTTGGGATAAACTATCCTCTCTCAGACCGGCATGGCCGTTGGTGATTAGCTAAGCAGCAAGGAACAATCTCCTAGGGTCAACACGGATGCAAAATAATAGATTCAAGAGAAAAGAGAGAAAGAGAGCACAAGAGTTTTTTGGAAGAAAAGACCATTATTCAATGAATTCAGCATCATCTACAATCTTGACCTATTTCTAGTATTTATACCTTACAAAAGGATCAAGCTCCAAGCTCATAGAAAAATTTTCAAAAATCCAAACATCCCATGTACAAAAAACAAACCCATAAAAACTGAGCTGGCTTAGTCTCAGGCTGGGCCGGCTAACCTGCAACTAGATCAACTCAGTCTCAGTTTGAGACTGAGCCGACCTAGTTGTGTGCCATGCCAACAGTCCAAAAATACTGCTTTTTGTTTAGATTTTTCTCTAAAACATAGCCGACCCAGTCCTAGATGAGCCGGTTCAGTCTCAAGGTAAGCCGACCCAGTTTTTGAACTTTGCTATCTGGACTGATTTCTCTTTCTGCTTGCTTCCGTCTTCCCATGATCTATCTTCTCATGTTCCCAAGACTTAGGAGTGCTACTTTTGATTTCACATTCTCCATCTTGGTGCTCCCAAGTCCTTATGAACCATCTCTTCTCAGCAAACACATCCTTGCCACACATATCTAAAAGCTATCTCCAGGGAGTACCTTCGTGAGTGCATCAGACTGATTTTTCTTGGTATGGATCTTCATAAGTTCCACTTTATCTTCCTCTACCAGCTCTCTGATCCTGTGGTACCTCACATCTATATGCTTTGTGCATGTATGATAGACTGGATTCTATGCCAACAGCAGAGCACTCTGAGTATCACTGAGCAGTGTAACCTTACTCTGCTCCACCCCCAACTCAACAATCAGCCTCCTAAGCCAAAGGGCTTCCTTTGCAGCCTCTATTATTCCAATATACTCACCCTTTATGGTACACAAGGCCATAATTGGCTGAAGGGTTGATCTCCAAGACACCGGTCCACCATATACGTAGAAGAGATATCCAATAGTAGACCTTCTTATATCAAGATCTCCTACATAATTCACATCTACAAATTCTTCCAGAGGACTCGAACCTCCATCTTCAAATCCTCCTGGCTATCCACCAAACACCAAACCATAATCCCTTGTTCCATGCAGATTTTGCAATATCCATTTCAATACTTTCCAGTGTTCCTTCCTAGGGTTATCCATGTATCTATTAATCATGCCACTGCATGTGCTATATTTGGTCTACAACACACCATAGTGTACATCACACTACCTACAGCATTTGCATATGGGACTCTTTCCATGTATTCTCTCTCCCCTTTAGATTGGAAGCTTTGTAACTTGGAGAGAGATATATGGCTTGGTAATGGCATCTCTGTAGGTTTGGCCTTCTCTATCCCAAACCTTTCTAGAACTTTTTGGACATATCTTCCTTGTGATAAATGGAGCACTCCTTTGCACCTATCTCTGCAAATCTTCATTCCAAGGATTTTCTTAGCAGGACCCAGATCCTTCATCTCAAACTCAGATGATAATGCTCTTTTCAGCCTTTTCATAGCTTTCATGCTTCTACTGGCTATAAGCATATCATCTACATACAGTAGCAGGTACAGAGCATCCGCCTCATCTAAATCCTTGACATAAACACTACAATCATGTTCACATCTACTGAAATCCAGGCTCAAAACAAAACTATCAAATCTTCGATGCCACTGATAAGAGGACTGTTTCAAGCCATACAAAGACTTTTTGAGTAAACACATCTTTTCTTCCTATCCAGTCTCCATGAAACTATTTGGCTACTTCATGTAGATCCTTTCCTCCAATGTGCCATGAAGAAAGGCCATCTTCACATCCATCTGTTCCAACTCCATGTTGTACTATGCGACTAGTGACAACAAAACCCGAATAGATGTATGATGCACCATAGGAGAGAAAATTTTTGTGTAGTCAATCCCTTTCCTTTGTGAGTATCCCTTTGCTATCAATCTTGCTTTGAATCTGACTCCATCTTGTTCTGAAGGTACCTTTTTCTTTATGAACATCCATTTTGAGCCAAAAGGTTGAGCACCTTCTAGAAGATTCACCAGCTATCATGTCTGATTCCTTTCAAGTGATTCCATCTCCACCATCATGGCCTACATCCATGAATCATGATCCTTACTCTCCATAGCCTCTCCATAATTTTCTGGATCTTCATTAGCAGTGGTGAGTGCATAGGAGATAACCTCATCAATTCCATATCTAATTGGTCTTTTGATAGTATGCTGGGATTTGTGCAAAGCCACTCCCACTGGCACATCTTTGCCTAATGTCTGTGGCTGATCCTGCACATTCAATTGAAATGCTGGCACTTCATGCCGGACTTCCATCTGTGTATCTTTTCTCCTATCCAGCTCCACCTCAATAGGAACACTCCTATACATGGATTCGGATAGCATGTCATTGAAGGGAAATCCTGATTTCCCGGTCCAGGTTCGTCCAGATCTGATTAGATCAAGAGATATATTTCAAAAATTTTTCTCTTGATCTTAATCAGATCTTGATATGTTTCAGATATGATTCTTATTATTTTAATAAATAAAATAAAAAAAGATAAATTAAATCAAATTCAATTTACCTGATTTGGGTAATCCTATTACCCTATAGATGATCCTGATTGCAGCGGAAGGTTCTGGATCTTAGCCACGCAAGCGCCTGGCCTCTACCGGTATCCACTCGGGTTAGATCTGGAGAACCTCTTCTTCTCTATCACACCTCCAAAAATTAGATCTGGATCTGATCTGGAGGATCTTCAAAACTCTTTTGAAGATCTGCAGTCGTCCTTTTGCAGCAGCGCAGCCTTCTTGCTTTTGATCGCCTTTCCTTGATCTGAATCGCACCAACCTAAGTCCAAAACACTTTTGGACGTGGAGAGCAAGGGGAGAAGAGACTATGGCATGGAGAAGGAGGGGAGAGGCAGCCTTGGGGCGTGGGAAATCTCTTTCAATTGACTTGATTCACTTAATTAGGGTTGGGCGCAGGGTCTTATTTATAGACCTCTTGTGATCCAACTCCTCTTCCTCTCAACCAATCACAACCCTTTGTGAAATCAGATCTAAATCTGATTGGTTGGAATAGAGACCCCTGGATTCCTCCTTAGAGGGCGCCTAAGACCAGTCAAACTGGATTCTTAGTAGAACTCTGATTGGAATCCAAAAGGGAGGTGGAGTCCTTGTCCAACAAGGACTCCTAGGCGCCTCCTACTTGGGCTCACGCCACCCTTGGCGTGCGCCCTTCTCCTTGCCAGGTTCTGGCAGGGGGACAGGCCCCCACCAGCTCTCCAATAGGTGCATGACATGTGGTCAAAAGTCAAAGGGTCAATGGTCAACGTTTGACCAGTCAAAGGTAGACTTTTGACCAAAGTCAAAGAACAAGAAATGGCAGGTGACCAAAAATGGCAGGTAATGTCTTACAAATAAGACAACCTATTCTGACTTGGACAACCTCCAGTCAGACCATATGAAGGCCTCTGATTGAGCACAAACTCCTTTGGCTCAGTCAGGACAACTTATTTATGATAGTAAAAGAAGAACGTTAGGTTCAATCGAGTGCTAGCACGATTTCCTTGAACCTAATTGAATCTCATTCAGATCAATTGAACTAGATCAGTTCAATTGATGATCACCAGATTCAAACCCTTGTTTGTGTGACCCAGTTAGGTTCAGTTCTGTATGGTAATGGGATATGTCATGATCTCTATCATAGACATCATCGAAACTCCTTTCGATGGATCAGAACTCTTCTGATTCGAACAGCTAGAATGATCGATCATCTAAATCATTCTAATTGCTCCCAAAATCCACCAGTGACACCTAGCAGTATATGGTGGCAACCCATCAGAGCTGAATGCGAACCTCTTGGTGCAGCTACCTGTGTGATTCAAGTTCTTCTATCTTGAGCCCCGATCAGATTAGGGTTAAGGTGAACTCGTCAAACCCTAGTCTCTGTCATATGATGTAATCATTCGATTCGAGTCCAATGTGAAAATCTAAATAGAAACTCTTTCTATTATTTCACTCTACCATGGCCATGGGCTTTCTGGACTTGATTCTCATGATCATCATAGGGCTACTCCTCTACCACCGAGGTAGATAGATCCCATCTTGATGCAATCCAGTTCCTACAATGAACATGCTATAGCCAACATACACCTCAGGGTTCCATATGGCTAGGAGACCGAGTAATGGTGTAGTCAAACTATAACACCCTCAAGGTGAACTGCCGATGCATCTCAGGTCAAAGAACCAGACACACTACTGCAGCATCGAGTCAGTCATTGACGAGAAGGTAGACTTCCCTAATGACTACTCGAGGTGGTCACGCTCAGTGCCCTCGTTCTCTAACGAGTACCTGTACTCTCGCTCCGGTGTCTCCACACCGTAGACTCAAGACTCATCTACTAAAGAGAAGCGATCGTACACCAACCTTCCGGATCAATCACCATCCTCGTGATGATCCTATGGTCGGGAGCTGTTTATGAGTTAATAATGATTATTCATGTCTTAAATTTTCAACTCTTGAAAATATGAATTATCATTACCATTAACTCAAAGGATGTATCACAGACACTAAATACACATGGTGTGATAGAAAATAACCCATTTTATTAATTATAGTCAAAATTACAATTTTGCCCCTAGAAGTGTATTACAAGTGTCAGCCAATTCTGGCTTCTAGGGCACATATATCTAACAATCTCCCACTTGTCCTAAAGCCAATTGGCTACAAGTCTAAGTCCCATCTTCTCAAGGTGGGCTTCGATCTTCTGCTGGCCCAACGGCTTTGTAAGTGGGTCTGCCACATTATCTGCGGAGTTGACTCTCTTGACCTCAACGTAACCTTTCTCAAGGTAATCGCGGATGAGATGATATCGCCGCTCAATGTGCTTGGACTTCTGGTGAGACCTCGGCTCCTTAGCAAGGGCTATGGCGCCATTGTTGTCGCAGTAAAGAGGAATGGCATCTGATGGCATTACTCCAATTTCTGCAGCAAACTTCTTGTACCAGAATGCTTCCTTTGCAGCCTCTGATGCAGCTATATATTCTGCTTCCATGGTGGAATCTGCTATCACAGTTTGCTTGGAACTCTTCCAGCTGACAGCTCCACCATTGCACACAAACAGACTTCCAGATGTCGACTTTCGATCATCTATATCGGACATGAAGTCCGAGTCTGTGTATCCCTGGAACTTGGAGTTCTCCATTACCAAAGACCAACATCATATCCTTAGTTCTTCTCAAGTACTTAAGGATACATTTCACAGAAGTCCAGTGTTCTTCACCTGGATTTGACTGATATCTGCTTGTGACACTCACAGCATGGGCTATATCAGGTCGTGTACATAGCATGGCATACATGAGGCTCCCTATTGCAGAAGCATAAGGGATCTTGCTCATGCGTTCTATTTCCTCAGGTGTGCTGGGGCACATCTTCTTGGAAAGATGAATACCATGTCTGAAGGGTATTAATCCCCTCTTAGAGTTTTCCATACTAAACCTCTTTAGTACTTCCTCTATGTACATCTTCTGTGAAAGTCCTAGCATCCTATTCGGTCTATCCCTATAGACCTTAATTCCTAGAATAAAGGATGCTTCACCTAGGTCTTTCATGGAGAATTCCTTGGACAACCACATCTTGACTGATGTCAACATGGGAATATCATTCCCAATAAGGAGGATGTCATCCACGTACAATACGAGGAAGACAACAGCGCTCCCACTGACCCTTTTGAAAACACATGGTTCCTCTTCATTTTTGATGAAACCAAACTTTTTGATCACATCATTGAAACGAGTGTTCCAGCTCCGAGATGCTTGCTTAAGTCCATATATGGACCTTTGCAGCTTGCAAACCTTGTGATCAGTATCACTGGATGTGAAACCTAGCGGCTGTTCCATATAGATATCTTCCTCAAGATATCCATTTAGGAATGCCGTTTTCACGTCCATTTGCCATATTTCATAATCGAAATAGGCTGCAACAGGCAAGCAATGTGCGGATGGATTTTAGCATAGCTACCGGGGAAAAGGTATCCTGATAGTCAATGCCTTCACGTTGACTATAACCTTTTGCCACCAGTCTAGCCTTGAATGTCTCCACATTCCCATCTGCACCAATCTTTCTCTTGAAGATCCATTTACACCCAATAGGTACTATACCTTCTGGTGGATCTACCAAGGTCCAGACTTGGTTTGAGTGCATCGAGTCGATCTCTGACTTCATTGCCTCAAGCCATTTCTCGGAGTCGATATCTGATATCGCCTCGTTGTAGGTTTTGGGATCATCACCATGAGCACCATTACCTATGAGGAACATTTCCTCTACGTCCTCTGAAATAATACCTAAGTATCTTTCAGGGGGACGGGAAACTCTTTCCGATCTACGAGGTGGAGGAGGTAGTGTTCTTATTGGCTCAACCTGATTTGGTTCCACTTGGTCCTTAGCTCGTTCTGCTTGTGAGACTTTCTCATCAAGCTTAATCTGCTTTCCAATGCCACTATCTTGAATAAACTATTTTTCAAGAAATATGGCATGTCGACTCACAATCACATTGTGGTCTTCTGGAATGTAGAAATAGTATCCTAATGACTCTTTAGGATATCCTATGAATCGAGCTCTAAAGGACCTAAACTCTAACTTGTCCGCTTGTTGTCTTTTGACATGAGCCGGACAACCCCAAATTCTGAGATGACTCAGACTTGGTTTCTTACCGTGCCATATCTCATACGGTGTGGTAGGAACGGTTTTAGAGGGAACCCTATTCAGTAAATAGATTGAAGTTAATAATGAATGTCCCCAAAGAAAATCTGGGAGGTCTGTGAAGCTCATCATGGATCGAACCATATCCAATAGAGTCCGATTTCTCCGTTCTGAAACCCCGTTGAGTTGAGGTGTTCCTGGTGGAGTCCATTGAGAGACTATGCCATTTTCCTTAAGATAGTCTAGGAATTCCCGGCTAAGGTATTCACCTCCTCGATCTGATCGAAGAACCTTAATGGGTTTTCCAGTTTGTTTTTCTACTTCATGTCTGAATTCTTTGAACTTTTCAAAAGGCTTCAGACTTGTGTCTCATAAGATACACATACCCATACCTAGACAGATCATCGGTAAAGGTAATGAAGTAGACAAAATTGCCTCTAGCCGGCACATCGAATGGGCCGCACACATCAGTATGTACTAGGGCAAGGAGATCTGTGGCCCTCTCCCCATGTCCAACAAAAGGGAGTTTAGTCATTTTGCCTTGAAGACAAGATTCACAAGTTGGATATGACTCAAAAGTCAATGGACTCAATAGCCCATTTTTCTCCAATTTGTTAATCCTATCTTCTGCTATATGACCTAATCTCAGGTGCCATAGATATCTGTCGTTTGGACTATCCCTAGGTCGTTTGGCATTCACGTTTTGCTCGATAGTTAAAATAGGTACATCAATATGCAACTGATAAAGACCATTAACAAGGAAACCATTTGCAATTTTATTTCTTTCATAAAGAATGTTACAATGGTCCTTAAAGAAGGTGATCACATAACCTTCTTGTGCTAAGCATGAAACAGAAATCAAATTCCTGCTAGCTGCAGGCACATAATAACAGTCTTTTAAAACTAAGTCTAAACCAGATGGTAATCGCAGAGGGTATGTTCCCACGGCTACTGCAGCAACTCTTGCTCCATTACCGACGCGTAGGATCATGTCTCCATCCCTCAGCCTCCTGCTATCCTCAAGACCCTGCATAGAAGTGCACAGATGAGCACTAGAACCAGAGTCAAGCACCCAACTGGATGCAGAAGAAACCGTAAGGTTAGACTCAATAACGAGCATACCTCCAGAAGGACCTTCCTTCTTGTTCTTCAGGGTGGCCAGGTAAGTAGGGCAGTTCCGCTTCCAATGGCCGTCGCTGTTGCAATGGAAACACTTTCCTTTGCCATCGACCTTCTTCTTCGGTTCTGCCTTCTTCTTCTTTGATCCTTCCACCTTTTGCTTTTTCACAGACTTCTTTTTCTTTCCATAAGACTTTCTTTTGGAAGAAGTCCGTTCCATAGCAAGAACTGAGCCTTTAGAACCTTTCATAGAAAGCTCAGCGGTAACCAGCATATTCATCAACTCGGCCAAGGAATTTTGAAGTTTATGCATGTGGTAATTCATGATGAATTGCCCATATGCATCAGTCAAGGATTGCAGAATAATATCGTTCTGCAAGTCCAAGTCCAACTTCACACCGAGCTTCTCAAGCTCTTCCATGTCCTTGATCATTGTCAGACAGTGATCTTGGACTGACTGCCCATCACGCATCTTAGCCTTAAAAAGTCATTTTGTGACTTGATATTTGGCTGCGCGACTCTGTTCACCAAACATCTCCTGCAGGTGAGCCAACATTTGGCGAGCAGTCCCGATATCTTCATGTTGGCGCTGGAGCTCATCAGACATCGAGCCCAACATGTAGTATCTGGCCTTATTGTCTTCGTCAATCCATTTTTCCAGAGACGCTCTCTGTTCAGTGGATGGACGAGCTGGTAAGGTGGGAGGGTCCTGGTCCAAAACATGTGTTAACTTCTCTGAACCCAAAACAATTTTGTAGTTCCTGAGCCAATCTTTATAATTGGGTCCAGTCAGTCTATGTGTGTCTAGGATACGTGCCAGTGGGTTGGACGCAGACATTTTCCTGTAGAGAGTCAAAGATTCTAGTTAGATACTGTAATTTTGACTTGACCAATTTGTTTAGGGATTTTATTTTTAAACAAATTAGCTCCCACTATTTTCTCGGATCCCTACACTCCCTCTGTAGAGATGCGAAAATCTCCGCGATTGATGATTTCTAGTGGGTGGTGCGGTCTCACCAACTGACTCATCACCTCACCTAACAGTTATTGGTGATGGGTTAGCCAATGAGTGAACAACTCTTGTTCAATGATTCTCTAATCATGGTGCACCCAAACTTGGTCTCTAATTCATGAATCTCACCGTATCCGGAATATTGATCCACTCCTTAGTTAAGTCAGACCCACCATTTGCATAGACTGGGTTCCTAATTGGGTCTCTCACCGTATCCGAAATATTGAGCCCAACTCATCCTCCAGCCCATAGCATCCAATGCCTAATAGACATGGTTGCGTCTTCCCGGTGCAACTGAGCCACTGTATCCAGCCGAGAACAATCAACCCCGGGAAGGGCCCGCACGTCTACAATGGTGGAAGACCTCGGAGACTTAATCTTTTCTTAGGGAGAATTGATTCAGGTCTCATTAAACTAGACTTGGCTTAGTCATAACAATTATGACTAACCTAGTGGCATGGGTCAGCTCGGATTATTGACCACCTCAGATCAGAACTGTGTCAACAGATATGGCCAGGTAAGTGAGACCGGTGGAAGGAATATGCCGTTAACTCGCACAAGAACGCATTCAGGTCGAGTAGCTTCCAATTAAAAACCAGTCGGTCGTCTGTGCCAAACTTACCTTAGACACCAAATTGTTGAGTCAGAACCAATTGGGTTAGCCTACAATCCAGACTCTAACCTCTGAGCCTAATTAGGTCTTGCTTGATCGTGACTCGATCTTGACCCAGACTTAATCCTATTAGGCTGGTCAATTTAAGCATTGTTGATCCCATCTAACCAACTCTTGATTCGGTTTGATCAACCGCTTAGACCTAATTGAGCTACCCAAGCCCGAACCCAGTATTATGAATATGTCTTAGATCTGAAATTCTCAATTTTAGACCTAATTAATATTCCATAAACTTAATTCTTAATTAAGTTGGGTTCATAAACAAAATATGCACAATAAATCCTAGGGTTTCAGGATCTAGGGTTTTGCAGAAAGTAAGTTTTGGGTTTCTGATTAAGGACGAACACGCAGCACCCCTACACGTCATAAGAACACCCCATCGAATGGGAAGAGAGGGCCTTTAAACCCTTCTTCGTTCTTATGACCGGACGGCCAAGAGGAACGCCTTAATCAGGAACATGTAAATCTACAAAACAGTTATAGATCTATATCATATATCTCATATACAAATTTAGATCTAATCAAGGCATATTTTGCATACATCTCATGTATCAAATCATGCATGTTTTCAGATCTAAATTATCTCATAATAATCTAAAAAATTAGATTTAAATTGATCTAATCAAAATAAATTCTAATCTAGACAATTATGTAGAACTATTCTACAACTAGTCTAGTCATGCATCTAATCATATCTCATATGATATTTAAAATTAAATAATTTTTATTTGCTGTTTATCAGATGTTATTATAACACTTATAATATCAGAAAATAGTAAATAAGAAGATCTAAAATATGATTTAATCAGATTAAATCAAAGACATGCAAAACTATTCTATAGAACTATTCTATTCTAGAACTAGTCATGCATATCTTCTTAATCTTAGATCCAAATCATTTAATTTTAATTTTTCTGATTTCAGATCTGATCACATCTCATGTGACATCTGAAATCACTTTATTTTCTAATTAAAATAAAATTAAAATCAGATCTAAACAATTTAGAACCATGGCTCTGATACCAGTTGAAGGGAAATCCTGATTTCCCGGTCCAGGTTCGTCCAGATCTGATTAGATCAAGAGATATATTTCAAAAATTTTCTCTTGATCTCAATCAGATCTTGATATGTTTCAGATCTGATTCTTATTATTTTAATAAATAAAATAAAATAAGATAAATTAAATCAAATTTAATTTACCTGATTTGGGTAATCCTATTACCCTGTAGATGATCCTGATTGCAGCGGAAGGTTCTGGATCTTAGCCACGCAAGCGCCTGGCCTCTACCGGTATCCACTCGGGTTGGATCTGGAGATCCTCTTCTTCTCTATCACACCTCCAAAAATCAGATCTGGATCTGATCTGGAGGATCTT
This sequence comes from Cocos nucifera, assembly GCA_006176705.1. Taxonomy (NCBI): domain Eukaryota; kingdom Viridiplantae; phylum Streptophyta; class Magnoliopsida; order Arecales; family Arecaceae; genus Cocos; species Cocos nucifera. The sequence goes on from QRFJ01002748.1 coordinate 104,887, forward strand.
CAAAACTCTTTTGAAGATCTGCAGTCGTCCTTTTGCAGCAGCGCAGCCTTCTTGCTTTTGATCGCCTTTCCTTGATCTGAATCGCACCAACCTAAGTCCAAAACACCTTTTGGACGTGGAGAGCAAGGGGAGAAGAGAGCTATGGCATGGAGAAGGAGGGGAGAGGCAGCCTTGGGGCGTGGGAAATCTCTCTCAATTGCATTCACTTAATTAGGGTTGGGCGCAGGGTCTTATTTATAGACCTCTTGTGATCCAACTCCTCTTCCTCTCAACCAATCACAACCCTTTGTGAAATCAGATCTAAATCTGATTGGTTGGAATAGAGACCCCTGGATTCCTCCTTAGAGGGCGCCTAAGACCAGTCAAACTGGATTCTTAGTAGAACTCTGATTGGAATCCAAAAGGGAGGTGGAGTCCTTGTCCAACAAGGACTCCTAGGCGCCTCCTACTTGGGCTCACGCCACCCTTGGCGTGCGCCCTTCTCCTTGCCAGGTTCTGGCAGGGGGACAGGCCCCCACCAGCTCTCCAATAGGTGCATGACATGTGGTCAAAAGTCAAAGGGTGAATGGTCAACGTTTGACCAGTCAAAGGTAGACTTTTGACCAAAGTCAAAGAACAAGAAATGGCAGGTGACCAAAAATGGCAGGTAATGTCTTACAAATAAGACAACCTATTCTGACTTGGACAACCTCCAGTCAGACCATATGAAGGCCTCTGATTGAGCACAAACTCCTTTGGCTCAGTCAGGACAACTTATTTATGATAGTAAAAGAAGAACGTTAGGTTCAATCGAGTGCTAGCACGATTTCCTTGAACCTAATTGAATCTCATTCAGATCAATTGAACTAGATCAGTTCAATTGATGATCACCAGATTCAAACCCTTGTTTGTGTGACCCAGTTAGGTTCAGTTCTGTATGGTAATGGGATATGTCATGATCTCTATCATAGACATCATCGAAACTCCTTTCGATGGATCAGAACTCTTCTGATTCGAACAGCTAGAATGATCGATCATCTAAATCATTCTAATTGCTCCCAAAATCCACCAGTGACACCTAGCAGTATATGGTGGCAACCCATCAGAGCTGAATGCGAACCTCTTGGTGCAGCTACCTGTGTGATTCAAGTTCTTCTATCTTGAGCCCCGATCAGATTAGGGTTAAGGTGAACTCGTCAAACCCTAGTCTCTGTCATATGATGTAATCATTCGATTCGAGTCCAATGTGAAAATCTAAATAGAAACTCTTTCTATTATTTCACTCTACCATGGCCATGGGCTTTCTGGACTTGATTCTCATGATCATCATAGGGCTACTCCTCTACCACCGAGGTAGATAGATCCCATCTTGATGCAATCCAGTTCCTACAATGAACATGCTATAGCCAACATACACCTCAGGGTTCCATATGGCTAGGAGACCGAGTAATGGTGTAGTCAAACTATAACACCCTCAAGGTGAACTGCCGATGCATCTCAGGTCAAAGAACCAGACACACTACTGCAGCATCGAGTCAGTCATTGACGAGAAGGTAGACTTCCCTAATGACTACTCGAGGTGGTCACGCTCAGTGCCCTCGTTCTCTAACGAGTACCTGTACTCTCGCTCCGGTGTCTCCACACCGTAGACTCAAGACTCATCTACTAAAGAGAAGCGATCGTACACCAACCTTCCGGATCAATCACCATCCTCGTGATGATCCTATGGTCGGGAGCTGTTTATGAGTTAATAATGATTATTCATGTCTTAAATTTTCAACTCTTGAAAATATGAATTATCATTACCATTAACTCAAAGGATGTATCACAGACACTAAATACACATGTGTGATAGAAAATAACCCATTTCATTAATTATAGTCAAAATTACAATTTTGCCCCTAGAAGTGTATTACAAGTGTCAGCCAATTTTGGCTTCTAGGGCACATATATCTAACAGTCATCTATCTCAGACTAGCCATTGCTGTTCAACTTTGTCTTTCTAGTTCCATCTATCCCAGACCTCCTCAAGATACTCTTCTCATCAAAGATAACATCCTTGCTGATCACTAACTTCTGTGCCTGAGAGTCCCACAGTTGGTACCCCTTGACTCCTTATGGATACCCTATGAATATCATCTTTTGAGATTTTAGGTCCAATTTGCTCCTCTCTGTTGCCTCCACATGTGCATAGGCTGGGTAATCAAAGATCTTTAGGTGGCCAAGCTCCGCCTTCTTTCTACTCTAGACCTCCTATGGAATGCATCCGTTCAGCTTATGATGTGGGGACCTATTTATAAGAAAATAAGAAAAAGTTAAGACATCATCCTAAAAAGATTTTGAAAGTAATGTCTGCAGCCTCAAACTCCATGCCTTCTCGATCAATGTTTTGTTCATTCTCTCTACGGTACCATTTTGCTGGAGAGTCATCTTCACCGTGTAATGGCGTTTAATGTCATTTTCCTCATAGTACCTTTTGAACTCTAGGCTAGTATACTTTCCTCCATTGTCCAATCTCAGATACTTCACCTATCTCCTTGACTCCTTCTTTACTTTAGCTCTCCAAGCTCTGAACTAGACAAACACCTTTGATTTTTCTCTAATCAGATAAACCCACACCTTCCTTAAGAAATCATCAATGAAAGTGACAAAATACTTTGTCCCACCTATAGCTAATACAGGAGATGGTCCCCACACATCCGAGTGCACTAAATCTAGCACTCCTTCACTATGCTTGGTACTTCTGCCAAACTTTATCCTATGTTGTTTGCCAAGGATACATGGCTCACACAAATCTATGCTCTCCTTCTTCAGGGCTAGGATCATACCTCTTCTGCTAAGTTCAGTGAGCCCACGGTCACTCATATGATCCATCAGATAGTGCCAGAGTCGATATAAAATTTGCTCCTCCTGTGCTACTACTAGCACCTCTGCACTATCATTCACCACTGAGCCTTCTATTCTATAAAGATTGTTGCTCAATCTTCTATCTTTCATTACCACTAAAGCTTTCTTAAAAATTTTTAGACATTCACTCCCAGCCTAGTTACTAAAAGCATAATCCTGCTCCACCAAGTAGCCTAAAAAAATTAAATTCTTTTTTAACTTTGGTACATGCTTGACATTTGATAATGTATGATTAATCTCATCGTATATCCTCATCCTGATAGAGCCAACTCTAGCTACTTTGCATGGGTGATCATCTTCAAGGCTGACACTTCCACTATCGATCTTTTGGTAGGTAGCAAACCACTCTCAATGAGCAGTATTATGGTGCGAGCATGCTGAATCCAATATCCACATAGTATCATACTCTGTGGATCCATCTTATACAACTAACAAGTCTTCTCCACTGCTCGTAGAAGCTGTATCATCTCTCTTATTGGCCTTTCCTTTTTTTTATCTCAAAAGGAGACAATCTCTCCTCAGGTGTCCAGGCTGATGATATTTATAACATTTCAATATCTTTCTTTGATCTAAAGACTTCGACCTACCCTTGGATTTTTCTCTTGCCTTCTCCTTTGATCTTCCCTGTCTTTTATTCACAGCCAAGATCTCAAACTTAAGGTCTCCCTTGCAGATTTTCTTCCTTTGCTTATTTGATCTGAGCACACCAACAACCTCTTCATAGTTTAGGGTCTCCTTCCCATAAACTAAAGTTGTTATGAGACCATCATACAAATCTGGGAGAAAACATAATAGCAGCAACGCCCGATCCTCCTCGTCGATCTTCACATCCAAACTCATTACCTCAGAGCACACCTAATTGAACCTTTGGATATGTGCAACAAGATCTCTGCCTTTGGACACCCTTAGACTATACAATTGTTTCTTCAACCATAGCTTGTTCGTCATGTTCTTCTCTATGTATGTGTTCTCTAGTCTCATCCAAATCTCCTTTGCCATAGTCTCTGTGTAAACCTTAGGCAAAACCTGATTGCCCAACCACATCCAGATTGTGCTAAAAGCAATTTTCTCCAACTCTTCTCAATTCTCGGCACTGATCTTTTTCGGCCTTTCTCTTGTCATGATCTTGTAGATCCTCTACTGAACCAACAAGTCCTTTATCCTTTGCTGCCATAGGGTAAAGTTTTTCTTACCATCGAACTTCTCAAAATCCATCTTGAATCCACTCAATCTCATGACTTCAAACAAGTTAGGAATAGATCCCTAACACCCTTCTTCGATCACACACCAGTAACACTACCCTTCAAAGAAGATCTAAATGCCCTAAATCTTCTTTTCAATCGTCTATATCACCATCCCTCTATGTAACAATTCTCCACCTTAATCTAGAGATAAATAATGAAGAAATAAAAAGATTTTGGATAAAACATGCTGCAACAGATCCTGGATGTAGTAACCCTAGGTGTCTTCCTTCCTTCCATGTAACACCGCTCTAATACTAATTATTGGGATAAACTATCCTCTCTCGAACCAGCATGGCCGTTGGTGATTAGCCAAGCAACAAGAAACAATCTCCTAGGATCAACGTGAAAGAAAGATAATGGATTTAAGAGAAAAGAGAGAAAGAGAGCACAAGAGTTTTCTGGAAGAAAAGAGCTTTATTCAATGAATTTAGCATCATCTACAACCTTGATCTATTTTTAGTATTTATACTTTACAAAAAGGTCAAGTCCCAAGCTCATAGAAAAACTCTTCAAAATCCAAACATCCCACGTACATAAAATAAACCCATAAAAACTAAACTGACTCAGTCTCAAACTGGGCCGACTAACCTATGACTAGGTCGACTCAGTCTGAGACTGAGCTGACCCAGTTATGTACCATGCCAATAGTCCAAAAATACTATTTTCTATCTAAATTTTTCTCTAAGACATAGTTGACCCAATTCTGGACTGAGCTAGCCCAGTTCCCAACTTAGCTGACTTAATCTCAGGGTGAGCCAGCCTAGTTTTTGAACTTTGCTATTCGATTGATTTCTCTTCCGACTTGCTCTCATCTTCTCATGACCTATCTTCTCATGTTCCCAAGACTTAGGAGCCCCAAGCCAGCCCAATTTCTGAACTTTGCTATCCAAGTTGATTTCTCTTCTGGCTTGCTCCCATCTTCTCATGACCTATCTTCTTATGTTTCCAAGACTTAGGAGCCCCACTTTTAAGCTCATAGCTTCCAAAGACATTCGAATCAAACAAGCACCCAAAAATCTTCAAAAAATTAGGAAAAAGATAGCGGAACCTCATAGAGGGGAAACAATGAAACTCACTTGTGAAACCTAGAGAAGATCTAACAAAGTATGGAAAAGCAGAGAAACCAAAAAGGAAGGCCAAGGAACTGACCTAAACTGATTGAGAAACTAGAGAAGATGGTCAAGAGGATGAGATGCAATCGAAAAGATGTAGACAATCGGAGAAATCATGAGGAAGGAGGGCAAGATGCTCAGAGGCAACAAAGAATGAAGGAGGGAGGAGAAAGAGAAAATGCAGATGAAGATGGATAGTCGGAAGGAAGAAGATATTAAAAAATGTATCCCAAAACCAATTATCAGTTTATTGATGGTTGAGCTACATTATATCTATAATTGATTCATTAATAATAAAATATATTTTTGACATTTTTCATCATAAAAGTATTCATCTTCTAATGAACTCCATTATTGTAATGAAGTCCTTAGGACTATTTAGCTTTGATAAAGAGAGGATTTATTGATTAGTCCTTAAATCTGTTCATGATCAAATGATAGGCTGTTAATTAGGACGACAGCGTCTATCGAGCATAGATCACTGTATGTCATATAGATTGATTGTCCTCTAAATCAAAGAGTGTGGAGACACTGGTATGGCATACAGATAAGATGTATGGGTACATCATCATTGAACATGACCAACTTCAGAGTGTTCTACTATCGAGAATGCCTTTAATGGGATATAGGTATAAGTATTCCTTAGACTTGAGATCACCTCAGTAGCTTGCAAGCAACTCACTATGCTTTGTACTAGACTAACTAAATTTTTAATTCAGTAACAAAAGGCTTTTGGGCACAGTCAAGTACTTGTGAAGTCAGAGTATGATCAAGATGGAATTGACCACTCCAAGAGTTGGAGAATAATGTATCACTACATTTCAATATAGCAAAATCTTGGCCAGGATAATCCATTAGATGGATTTGATATTTTGAAATACAATGTGGACAATCTGATCAAAATTGATAGTTGAACTCTGAGGTGTACTATGAGCATTTTGGTCAAGGAGATGAATTATATGGAAACTATATCCACATGGGTTCTAAGGATGATGTTCTATACATTCAACCAATCCGACCATCAGGTACCATTGCTAGATGGTTACTTTGCTTAGTATAGAAATATGTTTCTATGCTACAGGCTTAGGTTCGGACCTATGAGGTCATACACATTAGAACTCATGATTCGATTGGATGGTTGATCAATGATTAAGAATCGTTCTAGGGTTAAACAATCAATACAATTGATGTCTAACCTAGTGCAAGCATTGTAGGAGGATCGATTAGCAATTCAATTACTAATTGACTTAATTTGATTAAGCTAAAGGACTGAGATTAAGTCTAATTAAATATGATTTAATTAGATTTAGTTTGGACTTGATTGGATCAAGTCTAATTGGCTTATTGGATAAGCTAAGTGCAAGAAAGAACTAGTCCTAGTTCAACTAGGACTCCAGTCAATCCAATTTTTTAATTTGATTAAAAAATTAAATTAAAATTAAATATAATTTAATATTATTTAATTAAGTTCTTAATTGAGTTATAATCTTATTTTACGTAGTTGACTTGGTTTTGATTTAATTTGGTTTGAGAAATTATGTTTGACCAAGTTATAGATGGAATCCTAGTGAGACTAGGATTACACCTTACGCCACCTTAGCCCTCCATGCCCCCCATGCCTATTTTTTAGGAATTTTTCATGAAAATTCTCTTTTCCCTAATCTTCATGCATTCCTCCTCTCTCCCTCTCTTTCCCATATAGTAATTTCATGGTTGACCAAGTCAAAAAGAGAAGTAAGTTTTGATCTTGGATTCTATGAGATAGAATCCTTATAAACTAAAATACCTCCTTCTAATTATGCCGCCCACACCTTCTTTATTTTCTCTGAATTCCATGGTAAAAGAACAAGTTTTTGTGTGCCCATATTACTGGTCCATGGAAGGAAATAAGGTGGGGGTGCCCAAGAGTTGGGCACCCCAACAACTTGCCATATTATATCCTTTCCTTATTTGAGTTTTTGACTAAACTTGGACTCTGCATATCTTTTTATTTAGGATGAATTTTAACCTACTTTTTTTGTAAAATATAGATCATTAACAAATCTTTGGGGTATATAAAATTAGGGAGAGATAACCTCTAGGAATTAGGTTTCAATAGACACAAAAACTAGGTGTTTAGGTGAGAGCAAAGAGAAGAAGAAGAGGATCTTCTTCTAAGGTTGCTGTGTTCATCTCATTCCTTCCTTCTTCCTTGGGTTTTCTAAGAGAGTCTCATATCTAAAACCTCCTCTCCACCTTCTCCTCTTTGGAAGAGTCCAAATCCAAAAGAAGAAGGCATCTGATCGATCATCAAAAAAAGATCAGTACAGTATTAGCATACTTTGCTGATTTCCTGCATCAGAATTTCTGACCATGCTCGTGGACTCGTGTGGATGACTCCTAGAGGCCGAACGCATGTGTGGCTCATGACATCATCCTCAGGCTCAGCTCAAAAAGTTAGAAGATCTAACTTGCACAGATAATAGATCTGATCTATTCATTTCGTAGCTGCATTAGATGTAGTATTGTAACATGTCGATGAGATCAACATGTTAATCTTTTCTTTATGTTCTTAATTTTTGATTTAATATCATACCTTGATCATATAAAAAATCTTAGATCTAAAATATTTTTATATTTATTTAAATAAATATTTAATTTATTTAAATCTTTCATTGTCTGATCTTGAAAAAGTTTCAAGATCTACCTATGAAATCCTAGATCTAGTTCCTTTAATTGGTATTAGAGCCTAGATTCTTATTACATAATTTTCTTAAGCATGTTTATATTATTTATTGAATTAGATCTAATTTATAATCTAATTATTAAATCTAAAATTAAAAATTTAGATCTCACAAACTGCCATAAGGTTGTCCTGCTATAAGGTTTACTCCATACAGTGAAAAGATTGTCCTAGTTAATGATGATCTATTTCTAATCATAAATTTATTAGATTTAATCTAATTTTATTTATAATTTAATAAATTTAAAAAAGTTTTAGATCTAAAAATAATATTTTTAGATTGCACGGACTGCTATAAGGTTATCCTACTGTATGGTATACTCCTTATAGTGAAAAGATTGTCCTAGTACGTGCTGACCTAAAACATTGATCTTAAAATTTTAGATTAGATCTAAGAAATTTTATGATCTGATTAAAAATATTTTAATCTAATTTTAATCATCATAAATATGTTAGATTTGATCTAAGTTGATTTATGATTAATTGGTGTTGAAACTATTTCAATTACATGATTTCGTTTAGATTAGATCTAAAGTTGATTCATATTTATGTTACTTGCATTTTGATTATAAACATGCAACTTGGTTGATAGAACCATGTTGTACAAATATTTTACAAATATGAAAATCATTTTTAAAAAGCCAAACCCCAACCCTCAATCCAAAACTTAATTAAGAATTAAGATGTTGTTTGATCAGGATCTAGGATTGTAAATTGAAGATCCTAAGATACAAATCATAACACATTGGGTTAAATGGGTTAGTGAAGATTAGGTCCATTAATTGGGTTTGACCTAGGGTTAGATTAAGGAATAGACTAAATTAGAGAATTGACTAAATCTAATCAATTGTTGTCTTAGATTAGGTTAAAGATTCTCTAGATCAATTACAATAGTTATAGTTGGTCAATTCTATGTCTTTAGCGAGACCCAAGATGGACTTGATTCTTGGCTATGAGGTCTAGCACAAACTGTTAGGTTGATCTAATTGAAACTAGTTAAACTAGTTAGTATCTAAGGTAAACCAGACTGGTGGTCTTTAATTGGCAGCCCGCTTACCTAACCATTTCTAATGGTGTCTAAGGCAACCTTTGGCATACCCTCCCACTGATCGAACTTACCTGGCCTCTTGATAAAATTATGTTTCGATCGGATCACTTGACTATTTGAGCTGATCCATGTTAGCTAGGTAAATCAGTATGACTAATTTAGGTTCTCCTTGACCAATCTATTAATGGTCTCCCTTAAGCCGACTTGGTGAAGTCAGTGAAAGAATCATAACAAGCTGGTTCATCTGATCTTCCCTCTTCTTTAAAAATTAAATTCTTTAAAATTATTAGATCCTTAAAATGAATTAGTTATAGTGATAACTAGATCATAGTCTTTCATTAAGTGGATGATAATGGGTCCATTAGTTAGATAATCATTGGAGGCCCATAGGCCTGGTACTTATCTGCTAATAAAATTATCATTCATAATATGATTTCTTGGATGCCTCTCTCTAAATCATGGGTAGGTTGACCAATCATAGTTGGGCTTAATTATTCATTAGTTAGATGGACCAAGTATGATCATGTTAATGGTTGGACCTAACCAAAACTTTCAGTGGAGGCGCTAGCCTACTAAAAAGATATCTAGGGCAAAATTAAGTTATTAGAAATTATTTGGAAAAATAATTAGTTATAAATCTATCCTTAAATGTACATGCATTGACCAACCATAGTTGGGCTTGTGTGCAATTTATGTGGATTCTAATACCCATAAAGGAATTAGGATAATTCCTCGAATTGAAGGTAGAGGCTATTAATTCGAATAAAATAGTGGAAGAAATTTTTTGATTAAAATCTAAATTTTAAGTTTAATGAATCAATTACTAATAAGGCTTTTGGTTCTTCTTTATGCAGTTAAACCCAAATCATAGTTGCTCCATTCACTGTTAGACAGTGATTAACTTATGAGACCCAACTTTGATAACAAGTATTGAAAGTTGAATGTTGTTTAGCAGCACGAAGTGGTTCATGCTGGGGCCTCTATGCCCAATTTAAACATCAGGTCTAAGAAAAATCTAGATCAGGCAAAGTGCTTCTATTATAAGAAGCAGGGGCATTAGAAGAGAAATTGTCCTCAGTGTCGTGATTCCCATGACCCCAACAGGCTGAATAAAAGAGATGAGCAAGTAGTTGCTGATCAAGGATATTATATGATAATACCTTATAATTTTCTATTTGTGATACTTCAACTTGGGTATTGGATATCAAAAGTCTAGTCCATATTTGTAATATGTTGCAAGGACTTCAAATTAGTAGAAGATTTGAGAATAATGAGCGATTCCTGAATGTTGGAGATGGAAGGTCTGTTCTAGTTCTAGCTATGAAAATAGTTTACCTTATTCTCAATACTAATATCATTTCTTTAAATGAATATCATTATTGTCATTCCTTTCTGATGAATATAATCTCTATTAGACATTTGGCCATAGATGGTTATCATTTAACTATAAAGAAAGATTATTATGATATTATTATGAATAATATTACAATAATACAAGGATAACAAAGAAATGGTATTTATATTTTATCATAGTTTGTGAGTATAATGTAAACTTCTAAAAAACACCCTAGATTATATAATATCTCTGATATCTACCTATGGCACTGTAGACTAGGTCACATTAACAAGAACAGGATAAACAAGTTGACCCAAGAGAAAATCTTCAAAGTTGGTGATTATGAATCACTTTCAACCTGTGAGTTCTATCTTCTTGGTAAAATGACCAAGTCATCTTTTACTAGAAAAGGTGAGAGAGCTATTGAGCTCCTAGGTCTAGTACATACTGATGTATATAGACCAATGAGCACAAGTGCTAGAGGTGGATATGTCAACTTTATCACTTTCATAGATGATCTATCTAGATATGGATATATTTGTCTGATGAAACATAAGTCGAATTCATTTGAAATGTTCAAAAGATTTTGAAGTGAAGTAGAAAAATAAACTAGAAAGAGTATTAAAACTCTTCGATTGGATCGAGGAGGTGAATATCTATCTAGTGAGTTTTTAACATATCTAGGAGAGAATAGGATTCTCTCACAGTGGACTCCTCCTGGCACACCACAGCATAATGGTGTATCGAAAAGGAGAAATCGAATCTTGTTAAACATGATTTGATCCATGATGGAATTTTCTAGTCTGCCTATTTTATTTTGGGGTTATGCTCTTGAGACTGCATGTTATATATTGAACAATGTACTAAGTAAATCTATCATAAAGACTCCATATGAGATATAGATTGGACGTAGGCCTACACTCTCTCACGTACGGGTTTCGAATTATTCGGCTTATATCAAATATTTGCAAATAGATAAGCTCAGACCCTGGTCTGATAAATGAATGTTTATAGCGTATCCCAAAGAATGTAAGGATTGCTATTTCTACCATGCTGATGAACAAAAGGTATTCATCATCCTTAAGGCAACCTTTTTGAAAAAGGAGTTCCTTGGTGAAAGAGCTGTTGCCTCTAAGGTTGAACTTGATAAAGTTCAATAGGTAGAAAAATCAACACCTATAGCTGAACCTGAGTCAGATTTGATTAGATCAAATCTAGAGCCCAATGTACCTACACCATTAAGACGATTCATAGAGTACCACATCATCCAGATAGATACTATAATTTTTTGGTCCAAGATGGTGATCCCATCGAAATCGATGAGAACGATGATGTTCCGATCACCTATATGGATGCTATGCAGAGATCTGATTTCGAAAAATGGCTTAAGGCTATGAAATTTAAAATGGAGTCTATGAAGGTCAACGATGTGTGGACCTTGGTTGATCCACTTCAAGGGGTTAAACCCATTAGATGTAAATGGGTCTTCAAAAGGAAAAGAGGTGCAGACAAAAAGATGGAGATCTATAAAGTCCGTCTAGTTGCTAAGGGGTATCATCAACATTATGGTATTGACTATGATGAGACATTTTTTCCTGTGGCAATGCTCAAATCCATTCGGATTATGCTTACGATTGCTATACATCTAGACTATGAGATCTGATAGATGCATGTGAAGATAGCTTTTCTGAATGGAGAGTTGATTGAAGAGGTATATATGATACAACCTGAGGGGTTCACATCCATAGATGAGTCTAAGGTGTGCAGGCTTCAGAGATTCATTTATGGATTGATGCAGGCATCTTAGAGTTGGAACATGTGTTTTGATAAAGTGATCAAAATGTATGGCTTCATTAAAAATGGATAAGAATCCTACATTTATAAATGGGCAAATGGTCCAGCAATAGTATTCCTTATCTTGTACGTGGATGATATTTTCTTAATCAAGAATGACATCCCCGCACTACAAGGAATAAAAGTCTAGTTGTCATTATAGTTCTCCATGAAGGACTTGGGTGAAGCATCCTACATCCTAGGGATGAAGATCTATAGAGATAGATCTAAAAGGATGCTTGGATTATCCCAGTTCACATACATAGATACTATGCTGAAGAGGCTCAGCATAGAGAATTTTAAAAAAGGCTATCTTCTGATAGGCCATGAGATTTCTCTCTCTAAGAAGGATTGTCCGACAACTCCTGAAGAGAGAGAGCATATGAGTAGAGTCCCATATGCTTCGACAGTGAGATCTATCATATATGTCATGACATGTATGAGATCAGACGTGGCATACTCACTAGAAGTAGTGAGTAGATACCAGTCTGACCTTAGAGAAAACTATTGGAGAGTGATTAAAATCATCCTTAAGTATTTGAGAAATACTAAGAACCAATGGTTGGTTTATGGGGAGTTAGATCTAAAACTTGTAGGGTTTACAGACTCCAGCTTTCAATCTGACCATGATGATAGTAGAAGCATGTTGGGATATATCTTTACTCTAAATGGTGGAGCTATCTGCTGGAAGAGTTCTAAGCAGCATATTATGGCAGATTCTATTTGCGAAGCAGAGTACATCGCTGCATTAGATGCCACAAAAGAAGCTGTGTGGCTGAGGAAGTTTATCATCGAGCTTAGAGTAGCATTTTTTCTTGATGGTCTGATCCTGCTCTACTACAACAACACTGGTGCCATTGCTCAGGCGAAAGAATTGAAGCCACACCGACGAACAAAACACATTCTACTCCACTTCCACTTAGTCTAGGAGATTGTGGATAGAGCTGATGTTGACCTTCAGAAGATCGATGGAAAGGAGAACCTAACCGACCCCTTCACTAAAGCCTTGGCGATAAAGGAGTTCGATAACCATAAGTCGAAGATGGGTATTAGATACTGTGCCGAGTGGCTTTAGGATAAGTGAAGGTTGTTGGAAAATGTGTCCCAAAGCCAATCATCAGTCTGTTGACGGTTGAGCTACATTATATCTATAATTGATTCATCAATAAATAAAATATACTTTTGATATTTTTCATCATAAAAGTATTCATCTTCTTACGAACTTCATTATTGTGATGAAGTCCTTAAGACTATTTGGCTTCGATAAAGAGAGGATTTATTGATTAGTCCTTAAATCTATTCACGATCAAATGATAGGCTGTTAATTAGGATGATAGCGTCTATCAAGCATAGATCACTGTATGTCATATAGGTTGGTTGTTCTCTTAACCAAGGAGTGTGGAGACACTGGTATGGCATACAGATGAGATGTATGGGTATATCGTCATTGAACGTGACCAACACCATAGTATTCTGCTGTCGAGAATGTCTCTAATGGGATATAGGTATAAGTTTTCTTAAATCTGAGATCACCTCAGTGGCTTGCAAGCAACTCACTATGCTTTGGTATCGGACTAACTAAATTTTTAATTCAATAACGGAAGGCTTCTAGAAATAGTCAAGTACTTGCAAAGTCAAAGTGTGATTAAGATGGAATTAACCACTCTAAGAGTTGGAGAATAATATATCACTGTATTTCAATATAGCAAAATCTTGGCCAGGATAATCTATCAGATTGATTTGGTATTTTAAAATACAATATGGATAATCTGATCAAAGTTGATAATTAAACTCTGAGGTGTCCTACATGCATTTTGGTCAAGGGGATGAATTATATGGAAACTATATCCGCATGGGTTCTAAGGATGATCTTCTACACATTTGACCTATCCAACCGTCAGGTACCATTGCTAGATGGTTTCTTTGATTAGTACAGAAATATATTTCTATGCTCCGACTTAGGTTCGGACCTATGAGGTCACACATATTAGAGCTCATGATTCGATTGGATGGTTAATCAATGATTAAGAATCGTTCCAGGGTTAAATAATCAATACGATTGATGTTTAACCTAGTGCAGGTATTGTAGGAGGATCGATTAGCAATTTGATTGCTAATTTACTTAATTTGATTAAGCTTAATTAAGTTCAACTAGTCATAGTTCAACTAGGACTCCAGTCAACCCAATTTTTTAATTTGATTAAAAAATTAAATTAAAATTAAATCTAATTTAATATAATTTAATTAAATTTTTAATTGGATTAGAACCTTATTTTATTTAGTTGACTTGATTTTGATTTAATTTGATTTGAGAAATCATGTTTGACGAAGTCATAGATGGAATCCTAGTGAGACTAGGATTACACCTTGCCCAACCTTAGCCCTCCATGCCCCCCATGCCTATTTTTTAGGAATTTTTCATAGAAATTCTCTTTCCCCGATCTTCACTCATGCCTACTCTCTCCCTCTCTTTCTTATATGGTAATTTGGTGGGTGACCAAGTCAAAAAGAGAAGTTCTAATCTAGGATTCTATGAGATAGAATCCTTATAAACTAAAACACCTCCTTCTAATTGTGCTACCCACACCTTCTTTATTTTCTCTGAATTCCATGGTAAAAGAAGAAGTTTTTATGCACCCCTATTGCTGATCCATGGCAGGAAATAAAGTAGGGGCTCCTAAGAGTTGGATGCCCAAACAACTTGCCATATTATGTCCTTTCCTTATTTGAGTTTTTGACCAAACTTGGACTCTGCATATCATTTTATTTAGGATGAATTTTGGCTTGATTTTTTTGTGAAATATAGATCATTAAGAAAGCTTTGAGGTGTATAAAAATCACAGTGAGAGAACCTCTAGGCATTGCGTTTCAATATACACAAAACTAGGTCTTTAGGTGAGAGCAAAGAGAAGAAGAAGAGGGTCTTCTTTTAGGATTGCTGTGTTCACCTCTTTCCTTCCTTCTTCCTTGGATTTTCTAAGAGAGTCTCACATCTAAAATCTCCTCTCCACCTTCTCCTCTTTGGAAGAGTCCAGATCCTGAAGAAGAAGGCATCTGATCAGTCATCAAAGAAAGATCAACACAGTACTAACATACTGTGCTGATTTCCTACATTAGGATTTTTGATCTTGCTCGTGGGCTCGTATGGATGATTCCTAGAGGCGGGATGTATGTGTGGCTCATGACATCATCCTTAAGCCCAGATCAGCAAGTTAGAATATCTAACTTGCATAGGTAATAAATCTGATCTATTTATTTCATAGCTGCATTAGATGTAGTATTGTAACATGTTGATGAGATCCACATGTTAATCTTTTTTTTATATTCTTAATTTTTGATTTAATAACATGCCTTGATCATGTAATAAATCTTATATCTAGGATATCTTCATGTTTATTTAAATAAATATTTAATTTATTTAAGTCTTCTGCTATCTGATCTTGAAAAAAATTTAAGATCTACCTGTGAAATCCTATATCAGATTCTTTCAGAAGAAAGGCTTAAATAGAGGAGCACAACTAGAGGAAGTTGTGATTATAGGACCTCTTCGGCCGACCCCAACCTATCACATGTCCCACTCACTCCTGGTGCTTGATGAAACAATAATTATGTAGTACATGGAGCTCCATGCCAAATGAGTTTTCGAGAAAATTTATCATTTTAAGTCATTCGGCATTAAACTTCGGTGCCAATTCAAAAAAGCCAAAAGATTTCATTCTTCGAGAGTGGGTAGCTAGTAAAGGACTTCGACTACAGTAATTTTTCTGTACTCCCTTCATTTGAAATACAAACTCGAGAGTAGGAGGACATATGTTAGTGGTAAAATAACTCACGCTGAAGTCCTTAGCCACCGATCCCCATTCTGAAGGAATTCACCAATCCTCTCAACAATAAGTCCATACCATGGAACTTATCGAAGGCACATTGAAGCCCAGCTAGGTGATCTTAAATAGTAAAGAAGAACTATTATTTAACTAACCTTGCTTCTTAACATACAATGAATTACAGGACCAAAGTTTAACCCTTCCAATCTTGATTAGTGATGAGTTTTAAAGACAATTGAAGTCCTATATTATAGAGCATGCACTCCTAGCCAAACTCCTATGGTCACACTCCTTCTAATCAAACTCCTTTCTGATGAACTCCTCCAGTCACTCTCCTTCCAGCCAAATTTCTTTGATTGCTCTCCTTCAAGTTAGACTCCTTCTGGATGAACTCCTTCAGTCACCCTCCTTCCAGTCGGATTTCTTTCGGATGAACTCCTCTAGTCACACTACTTCCAGCCAAATTTCTTTCATCGCACTCCTTCTAGTCGAACTTCTTCTAGATGAACTCCTCCAGTCGTGCTTCTTTCAGCCAAACTCCTTCGATCATGCTCCTTCCTATCGGACTACTTTCGGATGAACACCTCCAATCACACTCCTTCCAGTCAGGCTCCTTTCAGTCAGACTCCTTTCGGATAAACTCCTCCCATCGCACTCCTTTCAATCAGAATCCTTCCTGACAAACTCCTTCAATCACACTCCTTCCAACCAAATTTCTTCAATCGTGCTCCTTCTAGTTGAACTTCTTCTAGCAAACTACTCCAGTCATGCTCCTCCCGGTAGTGCTCCTTCTAGTCAGACTCCTTTCGGATGAACTCCTCCAGTCATGCTCCTTCTAGTCGAACTCCTTTCAAATGAACTCCTCTAGTCACGCTCCTCCTAGTAGCGCTCCTTCCAGTCGTGCTCCTTTTGAACGAACTCCTCCAATCATGCTCCTTCTAGTCGAATTTCTTTGATCACGCTCCTTTCAGTTGGACTCCTTCCGAACGAACTCCTCTAGTCGCGCTTCTTCTAGTAGTGCTCCTTCTAGTCACACTCTTTCTGGATGAACTCCTCCAGTCACTCTCCTCCTAGCAGTGCTTCTTCTAGGCAGACTCCTTCTGGTGCACTCCTTTCAGTCATGCTTTCTTCAGCCGAAGTCCTTCCACTCAAATACCTTTCAAGATGAGCTTCTTCTAGCCAGTCGTGGATCTACTTAGTTCATGTTACACCTATCAGCCGGAGCCACCCAGAAGGATCTTGTCAAATCGCTGATTCATGTCAACTACTCCATGAAGGAGGGAGTACAGTACTTCAGATCTTAATTTAGGAGGCACCTACCTGTACACGACCTAGGAGGTTTCCAAATTCCTTAAAGCCACTACACATTGCCCCAACAAATCTCAATTGATTATAAGTTCACTACATGTACTAAAGTCTTCAATCTATGTCCGAACTCTAATAAATGGATCTCAACTGCCTGCAAATTACGATAAATGACAACTCATCCTCTATAACAAACTCCATGTGACTTGAGTGGCTACTATCAGATGGTTGCAATTGTTACCACTAGTTTATTACACATTCCATCTATAAAAGAGATTCTTCAGATATATTTTTCTCTAAGCTCTCTTCCTCTCCCCATTACTCTGCTTCTCTATTTCTTGAGCACTCCATTCCAGATGGTCAGAGAACTAACTTGAGCATCGGAGGATCCTGTCGGAGCCACCCACCTTCAATTTGGACTTTATTTTGTAGGTCCATCGATGGCCTCACCTTCCCAACTCTAGCTACCTCTAGCATCTTCATAGATTTCTACACCAACACATGTCTAGATTAGTTCAACAGTTCTATGCTATGAATTATCTAGGATAAAAATTTTAATATATTTATTAAAATTTTTATTTTTAGATATTACATCAGATATAATTAGATCTGAAACATGTATTTATGTATTTAATTTTTATACATGAGATGTATACAAAATATGTATAGATTAGATCTTAAATCATGTAATAGTTATATGTTGTAGATCTAATTATTTTGTAGTATGGTTCATATTTCTAATTAAGGCATTCCTCTTGGCCATCTGGTCATAAGAGTAAGATGGATTTAAAGACCCTCTCTTTTCATTCGATGGGGTGGTCTTATGACGTTTAGGGATATTGTGCATTTATCCTTAATCAAAAATCAAAATTTACTTTTCTACAAAATTCTAGATCCTAAAGTCCTAAAAATTTTGAAACATGTTTTATTATTGAACCCTTAGACTACATTAAGAATTAATTTTATGAAATTAACTAGATCTAAACTTATGAATTTTCAGATCTAAGATACCTTTATAAAATATAGGTTCAGGTATGGATAGCTTAATGAGGTCAAGCGGTTGATCAAACCAAATTAAAAGTTGGTTAAATGGGATCAAAAGAGCTTAGTTTTGATCAGCCCAATAGTTGTAAGTCTTGGTCAGGGTCGACTCACGATCACATATGGTCGACCACTTTAAGACCTATTTTGGCTCTGTGATTTGAGTTTTGGATTGTAGACTAATCTAATCGATTCTGATTTGATAATTTGGTATCTAAGGTAAGTTTGGCAGATATGGTCAATTAATTTTTAATTAGGAGCTACTCAATCTGAATGTGTTCATGATGAGTTAATGGCATATCCCTTCCATCGATCTCACTTATCTGGCCATTTGGATCAATCCGATTTTGGTTTGAGGTGGCTAATGATTCAAGCTAACCCATGCCACTAGGTTAGTCATAATCATTATGACTAAGTTGAGTCCAAGAGACCTAAATCAAATCTTCTTAGAAAAATATTATGTCATAGGTCTTCTATCATTGTAGTTATGCGAACCCTTTTCGAGGTTAATTATTCTCAGCTAGATATAGTGGTTCAGTTGCATCGAAAAGATGCAACCATATCTATTAGGCATTGGATGCTATAGATTGGAGGATGGGTTAAGCTCAATATTTTAGATACGGTGAGGGTCCCAATCAAAAATCTAGCTTGTGCAAATAGTGGGTTAGGCTTAACTAAGGATAGGAGCAATATTTCGAGCACGATGAGCTTCATAAATTAGAGATCAAGTTTGGATGCATCATGTTTGGAGAAATATTGGACAAGAGTTGTCCATTCATCAATTAATCCATCATCAATAACTATTAGATGAGGTGGTGAGTAAATCGATGGGACCGCACTATCCACTAAAAGTCAATAATTGCATAGATTTTTGCATCTCTGCTAAGAGAGTGTAGGGATTTAAGAAAATAGTAAGAGCCTAAATTTGTTTAAAAATGAAACCCCTAAATAAATTGATTAAGTTAAATTATAAATCTAACTAAAAACTTTGACTCTCTATAGAAAAATATCTACATCAAACCTCCTAGCCCAAATCTTAGATACCTATAGACTGATCGAACCAAATTACAAGGATTATCTTCGAAACCTAAAAATTATTTAAAGTTTCAAAAAGCTATCCTTTGTGTTGGAGCAGGATCTTCTCACATTGCCAGCCTGTCTGACCACTAATTAGAGAGGGTCTTATGAGAAGTGGTCTGATGATAATAACAAGGTTAGGTACTACATGTTAGGATCAATGTCAAATGAGTTACAGTGCCAATATGAAGACATGAATACTGCTCGATAAATATTAGCTCACCTACAAAAGTTCTTTAGTGAACAGAGTCATGCAACATGTTATCAAGCCTTGAGGAGACTTTTCAAAGCACAAATGCATGATGGGTAGTCGGTCCAAGATCATTGCCTAACGATGATCAAAGACCTAGAAGGACTTAAGAAGCTCGATGTCATTATGGATAAGGACCTACAGATTGATGTGATCTTGTAGTCCTTGACTGATTCGTATGGATAGTTCATCATGAACTTTCATATGAATAAGCTCTGTGCACCTTGGCTGAGTTAATGAATATGCTGGTTACTGCTGAGCAAACTATGAAAGGTTTAAAGAGATCAATTATTATCGTGAAGTGAGCTTTCTCCAAAAGAAAGTCGTTTAGAAAGAAAAAAAGTCTGCAAAGAAGTAGATGGTAGAAGGAAACAAGAAGAGTAAGGGAGAGCTGAAGAAGAAGGTCGTCGATAAAGAAAAATATTTTCATTGCAACACTAACGATCATTGAAAGCGAAACTGCCCTTCATACCTGGCCAGCCTAAAGAACAAAAAGGAGTCAGGTCCTTCTAGAGGAATGCTCATCATTGAGACTAACCTTATGGTTTCTTCTACATCTAGTTGGGTGCTTGACTCTGGTTCTGGTGCTCACTTGTGCACTTCTATGCAGGATCCTGAGAAGAGCAGGATGTTGAGGGATGGTGAGATGATCCTGCACGTCGAAAATAGAGCAAGAGTTGCTACTGTAGCAGTGAAAATCTGTACTCTTTGACTACCATTTGGATTAGTTTTACTTCTTAAAGATTGTTACTTTATACCTGCTATAAGCAGAAATTTGATTTTTATTTCATGTTTGGCATAAGAAAACTATATAATTAGTTTCTTTAAGAACCACTGTATAATTCTTTATGAAAGAAATAAAATTACATGTGGTTTCTTAATTAATGATCTCTATCAGTTATATGTAGATGTTTCTATTTTTAATGTCGAGCAAAATGTGAATGCCATAGGAACAAAACTACCTAGGAATAGTATCAACGAAAGGTATCTATGAGATCTTAGGCTAGGTCATATACCTAAAGATAGGATTAGCAAATTAGAGAAATCTAGACTAATGGGTCTGTTGACTTCCAAGTCATATCCAATATATGAATCATACCTTCAAGGCAAAATGACCAAGCTCCTATTTGTAGGACATGAAGAAAGGGCCATAGACCTACAAGTCCTGGTATGTATAGATGCGTGCGGCTCATTTGATGTACCGACCAAAGGTAATTTTTCCTACTTCATCACTTTTACCGATGATCTATCTCGGTACGAGTATGTGTACCTGATGCAACATAAGTTTGAAGCCTTTCAAAATTTTAAGAAATTTAGACATGAATTAGAAAAGCAAACTAGAAAGTCCATTAAGATTCTTCGATCAGATGTAGGAGGTGAATACCTTAGTCGAAAATTTTGGGACTATCTCAAGAAAAATGGCATAGTCTCAGAATGGACTCTACCTAGAATGCCTCAACTCAATGGAGTTTCTGAATGAAGAATCCAAACCCTATTAGATATGGTTGATCCATGATGATCTTCATGGACCTTCCTAAGTTTCTTTGGGGACAAAGCTTAATGACAACTATATACCAACTGAATAGAGTTCCATCTAAAATCATTCCTACCGTACGGTATGACATATGGCATGGTAAAAAGTCAAGTCTGAGTCATCTCAAAATTTGGGATTGTTTGGCCTATGTCAAGAGACAACAGGCGGATAGGTTAGAGTCTAGATTTCTTAAAGCTTGATTTATAAGATATCTTAAAGAGTCAATAGGATATTATTTCTATCATCCAAAAGATCATAATATGATTATAAGTCGACATTATTTTTCTTAAAAAATAGTTTGTTCATGATAGTGGCATTAGAAGATAGATCACGTTTGAGAAGAAAGTATTCGAAGAACAATGAGCCAAGGAACCTATGGAACCCAATTAGTCTAAACCAATCCACACACTATCTCCTCCCATCTCGTAGATCAAGTAGGATTTTTCATCTTTCAAAGAGGTACTTAGGTACTATTTCAAAGGATGTAGAGAAAATATTCTACACAAAAAATGGGGTTCACAGTGTTGATCCCAAAATCTATGATGAGGTGATATCGGATATCGACTCCGAGAAATGACGAGAGACGATAATGTTAGAAATTGACTCAATGTGCTTGAACTAAGTCTAGGTCATGGAAGATCCACCTGAAGGTATAGTATCTATTAGGTGTAAATGGATCTTCAAGAGAAAGATAGGTATAGATGAAAATGTGGAGACATACAAGGTTAGGTTAGTGGCAAAAGGATATAGTCAGTGTGAAGGTATTGACTATCAAGATACCTTCTCATCAGTAGCCATGCTTAAATCCATCTACATGTTGCTTGCTCTTGTAGCCTATTTTGATTATGAAATATGGTAGATGGATGTGAAAATAGCATTCTTAATTGGATATCTTGAGAAAGATATCTACATGGAATGGCTACTTGGTTTTACATCCGGTGATGATGATCACAAGGTCTGCAAGCTACAATGGTCCATTTATGGACTAAAGCAAGCATCTCAGAGCTGGAATGATTGTTTAAATGATGTGATCAAATTATTTAATTTCATCAAAAATGAGAAGGAGCCCTATGTTTTCAAAAAGATCAGTGGGAGCACTGTTGTCTTTCTTGTACTATATGTGGATGACATCCTCTTAATTGAGAATGATATTCTCTTGTTGATCTTGATCAAAGCATGGTTGTCAAAAGAGTTCTCTATGAAAGACCTAAGAGAAGCATCCTTCATTTTGGAGATTAAGGTCTATAAGGATAGACCGAAGAGAATGCTAGATCTCTCACAGAAGATGTACATAGAGAAGATGCTGAAGAGGTTCAGCATAGAAAACTCTAAGTGGGGACTAGTGTTCTTCAGACATGGCATTCATCTCTCCAAAAGGATGTGCCTTAACACACCTAAGGAGATTGAACGCATGAGCAAGATCCCTTATACTTTGGCAATAGGAAGCCTTATGTACACCATGCTACATACACGACCTGATATCGACCATGCTATGAGTGTCACAAGTAGGTATCAGTAAAATCCAAATGAAGAGTACTGGACTTCTATAAAGTGTATCCTTTACTTGAGAATGACTAAGGATATATTTTTGATCTTTGGCAATGGAGAACTCAAGGTCCAGGAGTATATAGACTCAGACTTTATGTCTGATATAGATGATCGAAAGTCAACATCTGGTAGTCTACTTTTTTATAATGATGGTGTAGTAAGCTGGAAGAGTTCCAAGTAGACTATGATAGCGGACTCCACCATGAAAGAAGAATATATCATTGCCTTGGAAGCTACGAAGGAGGCATTTTGGTTCAAAAAATTTGCTACAGAGCTTGGAGTGATGCCATCAGATGTCATCCCTCTGTACTACGATAACAATAGTGCTATAGCCCATGCTAAGAAGCCAAGGTCTCACAAGAAGTCCAAGCACATTAAGTGATGGTATCACCTCATCTACGATTACCTCAAGAAGGAATATGTTGAGATCAAGAGAGTTGACATCATAGATAATGTGACTAACCCACTGATGAAGTCATCAAGCCAGCAAAAGATCAAAGCCCACCTTGAAAAGATAGGACTTAGATTTATAGCCAATTATTTTTAGATCAAGTGGGAGTTTGATAGATGAGTACCCTAGAAGCTAGATCGACCAACACTTGTAAAATACTTTCTAAGGGCATTTGTATAATTTTGACTAAAATTTATAAAAAGATTATTTTCTATCATATTGTGTATTTGAAGTGCCTGTGATATATTCTTTGAGTTAACAGGTATGATAACGCATATTTTCAAGAGTTAAAAATTTATGGCATGTGTTATTATAATTAACCCATAAATTGCTTCCGATCATAGGATCATCATGAGGATGATGATCGATTTGGAGGATTGGTGTATGATCGCTTTCTTAGGATAGATGAGTCTTGAGTCTATGGTATGGAGATACCAAAGCAAGAGTACAGATACTTGTTAAGAGCAAAGGCACTAAGTGTGATCATCTCGAGCAGTCATAAGAAAGTGTACCTTATCGTCGATAACTAGCTCGATGCTATACTTATATGTCTAATTCTTTGACCTGAGGTGTATCAGCAGTTCACTTTGAGTGTGTTATAGTTTGACTATACCATAACTCGATCTCTTATTCATTTGAAATCCTGAGGTGTATGTTGGCTATAGCATGTTCATTGTAGGAATTGGATAGCACTAATAGGAGATCTATCAATCTTGGTAGAAGAGGAGTAGCCCTATGATGATCATGAGATCGGGTGCTTAAATCCATGGCCATGGCAGTGTGAATTAATAGAAATATGTTTCTATTACAGTTTCACATCGGACTCAAATCCAATGATTTATTCATATGATGGGTGTTGGATTTGATAAGTTCATCTTAATCCTAATCCTGTCGGGGCTCATGATAGAAGAACCCAATCACACAGGTAGCTGTACCGAGAGGTTCATATTCGATTCTGATGAATTGGCACCATATACTGCTAGGTATCACTGGTGGATTTTGAGATCAATTAGAATTGTCTTGATGATCGATTATTCTAATTGGATGAATCAAAAGAGTTATGGTCCATCAAAAGGTATTTCAATGATGTCGATGATGGAGATCATGACATATCTCATTACCATATAGAACTGAATCTAAGTCACACAAACAAGAATTTGGGTCTGGATGTCATTAATTAGGCTAACCCAGTTTAACTAATTTAGATTTGATCTAATCAAGTTCAAGAAAATCATGTTAGCACATGATTAAGCCTAGCTTTCTTCTTGTATCGTCTTTCTGGTTCATCTTAATTGAGTCAAATTGGATTTGGCTCATCCAAAAACCCAGTATGGATTTGTCTTGGTTTGGCTAGGCCTTGTCTTGGTTAGATCAAGACCTATCCTAAAAGAAAAAGGCTTTCCTTAAATCCCATAAGATGGGAGTAGGACAAGGGTCAAAGGTTGACCTGTATTGTAGGAAAAAAGGGAGAGGGGCATGTGCCCCTTGGATAAATTCTAGGGATGCACATCCCCTAGTAACTTTGCATGGAGTTTCTAAGTGCACGACCCTTTGTGGCATGCGCACTTGATGGATAAAAGTGGGCATCCTATTTTACTATGTCAAAGAGTTTGATATAGATCAAACTCTAGGGAGATAAGAGTCCCATATGCCAAAGCTTCTACCTGATCTTCTTTTTTGAAGTTGGCACCACTTTTGGCCATGATTTGGGAGACAAAACCTAATGACGATTAGGTGTTTGGCATGGAGATCTGATTAGAGTCTAAATAATTCATGTAAACCAATTACTTGATGCAATGGGACTCAAGAGGCGGCGCAGGAATCTATTTAAAGATCCTGAGCCCTAGGGTTAAAAAATGCTAGCCTTCCCATGCCCAAGTGCTGCCTCCATCTCTACCTCCATGCCTCCTCCTAGATCTCCTCCCTTTTCTCCATGCCCAAGGAATTTGGCAAAATTCAATCATCAAGTGTTGGTGATCTGCTGAGTAAAGACAAGTCAAGAAGATTGCGATCAAGAGATGAATGTGCTGCCATCAAAAATTTTTTTGAAGGCTCTATGAATTGATTTGGGATCTAATTTTTTGTGATCAGATATAGAAGGAAAGAAAATCTAGATCTAACTCGAGTGGACTTTGGTAGAGGTTGGGTGCATGCATAGCTCAAATCAGAACCTCAATCTTCGTCAGATCATCGGTAGGGTAAATGGTTTACCCAAATAAGATAACGTTAGATGCTATAATTTTTGTTTTAATTTTTATTTTTGCAATTAGATTATTTCAATAAGATCTAAGAACTCTCAAATCTGATTGGCTCTAGGAGAAAAATTTTTGAAATTCAGCCTTAGATTTGATCAGATCAAATCGATCTTACAGCAGGAAAACTAGGTTTTCCTTCAATGGATGACTTGTATGAGTATTGACAGCTAACTCAAAGTCATCCTGAGCATTATTGGTCAAAGGGATAAATTATAGGATAACCATAGATCAGGATTCTATAAAAGTTTCTTTGCATATATTTGACCTATTCGAATGTTGGGTACCATTGCTAGATGGTCATTTTAATTGGTACAGAAATTGGTTCCTATACTACTGTCTTAGGTTCGAACCTATGGGATCACATATATAAGAGATTACTACCTGATCAGATGGTTGATCGATGATTGAAAATCATTCAATGATCGAATCATCAATGCAATTGATGATCAATCAAGTGCAAATATTGCAGGAGGATCGATTAGCAATTGGATTGCTAATTGGCTCAATTTAGTTGAGCAATTAGGCTGAGATAAGTCTAATTGAATTAGATTTAATTAAAATTTATTTGAACTTAATTGGGTCAATTCTAATTAGTTTATTATTAGATAAGCCACTTATAAGAAAAAATAATTTCCTGATTAGACTAGGACTTGAATGCACCTATTTTCTAATTAAGTTAGGATTTAAACTAGATTTAAATTTAATTGAGCTCCTAGTTGGACTAGGATCATCTTTAATTGGGTTGCATTTAATCTAGTTTAAATAAAATTTAAATTAGATTTAAAATAGTTTTGACCTAGTCCACATTGGAGAGTCCTAGTTGGACTAAGACTCCTATTTCCTTGCGCGTAGATTCCCACATCCCACATTTTTATTTTTTGATGTTTACATGATCTTTCCCTCACCTAAGAAAGGTCCTCACTCCCCATACCTGGTGGTTTTGGAATTTAATTTGAATTGGTCAAATTAGGAAAGTTGTTATGCCTAAGATTCCTTTTGAAAGAGTCCTTCAATTCCAATACTCCTCATTTATTCTTTTAGATTTTTCGTCTCATGCTCCACCCTTAATTATCACCTTTTTTCTCATGCTTTTTGAAGTTCCTTGTTTGACTTTTTCCTTCCTAAGCTTGTTAACCTAAGGAAGGACTCTTTTATGGGGTGCCACATGCAAAATCAAAAGGAGAGCGTGAGGGGGCATGACGTATGAGGCACCCATATTGATGGAGGATGTTGGTTTCTTTTCAACATGATCCTGTCATGTCCAGTTGACAGGAAAAAGAAGAGAATAATGTCTTCTCTTATGGTTTCCTTTAGATCCTTTATTTTTCCATCTTTTAAGAGTCTTTTCATGGGAGAAATTAGTGAGAAAGTGTTGACCCCATGATTAATTTTGATGATTGTCAAACTTTGAGTGTTTAAGTATTTAACCATGTGTTTCAAGAATGGATGTAGGTCTTTTTAGATTTTCAAGTTAAAATTATAATTTTATCAAGTTGGAGATCAAGAAAAAAATGATAAGGGGCAAAATCATAATTTTATAAAGTTGAAGAAAATCTATTTCGAAAGCCTCAAGAACAAGCTTAGAAGATTTTTGATCTTTTGGAGGTCGTCCCATAATTTTTGGATGCATAAATTAGAAGAAAATCAAGTTGTAGCAAAAGGGTCAACCCAAGGGACAACCCCTAGATCCTTCTCTTTTGAAATGGACTGCTCGGCATGCTTGGCATGCAAACTAGACCGACCCAGTCTTTGAATGAGCCGACCTAGTTTCAGTGGAAGCAAAAGATAGAAAGTACAGAAAGCCAATTTTTCAAGACCTAGGGGACTGAGCCGACCTAGTCAAAAATTGAGCCAACCCACTAATCGTAACAGCTAATTTTCTGTAGCTTTTTTAAATGGTCATTTCTTCACTCCAACGGCTATTTCAAGGCTTTCGATGGCTAGAACTGATCTTCAAGCTATCACAAAGAGTATAAAAGGCTAGAAAAATATTTGGAAAGAAGATCAAGTAGATTGAAAGTAGAAATCATTAAAATAGTGAGGTTTATTGAATATCTAAAGAAAAAGAGAGAAAAGAGAGGACCTTGTGCAACAAATTCAAAGAGCATCAAAGTGTGATCATCTTCATTCATTCAAGTTTCCTCTCAGCCTTCGAAGAAGAGAATACAAAGCTTCAAAATCCATCTTTCAACCTCTCCATCAAACTTCAAAAAGAGCTCTTCTTCTTTTCATTTTTGTGCTGAATTTTATACTTATATTTTTGTTTCTTTACAAGTTTTTTTGGAGAAAAGAAACTTGGAGTGTAGGTTGATCTAAGCCAAAAATTGGATAGTGTAAAGATTGTGGTTGGTGCTCCTAGGTTAAAACCAACCGGGTTGATAGTGAACTCGAGAAAACTATCGGTGTAGGGTTATGGTTGGTGAGCTCGATAAAACTAACTAAATTTGTTAATGATCTTGGATCAAAATAAATATACTATAATCTTGGATTATAGTAGAATTCTCAAGAAAAGCTTGGGAAGTGGACGTAGGTGTGGGTTGCACCGAACCACTATAAATCTTTGTGTATTTGTGTTGTGCTCTTTTCTTCTTTTTCTTTACGTACTTTGCCTGCTTATAATTCTTGCTTTACTTTCATAGTTTGATTTTGTTATCTTAATTCTGTTGTTTATATTGCATCACACCACTTTGGTTAAAATCAAAGCACATACTTATTTGGAAAGTAAATTTGGTTAAAATTTTATAAGAATATAATTCATCCCCCCTCTTGGGTTGCTACCTCTAGACATAATTGGTATCAGAGTAGGTGCTCTATTATTGATTATTGACCTAACTATCTAGGTTAAAAGATTAATGGCAACCTAAATGGCATCTTTGTTTAATGAAGGATATTTTATAGATAGACCTCCACTTTTTAATGGTTATAATTATATCTATTGGAAAGCTAGGATGAAAATCTTCATACAAGCACATGATTATAAATTATGAAAGATTATAATAGATAGCTCACACATGACCAATACATTGAAAGAGCATGATAAAGAAATGATCCAACTTAATGCTAAGGCCATGAATATAATTTATTTCTCCTTAGAGTTAAATGTATTTAATGCAATTTTTCCATATATTTCAGCAAAACATGTATAGGATAAATTGGAAATAATTTATGAGGGAGCAAATCAAAAAGAGGATTCAAGCTCTCAAGAAGAAAAGAAAACTCACCCCAACATATACCTCATGGCTCATGAGGATGGAAAGAAAAATAAGAAGAAGAAACAAAGGAAGAAGAAAGCTTCAATTAAGGAGGAGCAAAGCAAAGAAAAGGAAGATGAAAGAGAAGAGCAAAAAGTAGATTAATTATGCTTGATGGATAAAGAGGAAGAATGTAGCACAAATCCTTGCCTCATGTCTAGTGATGATGAGGTAAATATTAATAACTCTTTCGATTTTACTTTTGATAAGTTATTTGAAGCCTTTAACGATTTAATGGATGAATATAAAAAAATTAAGATTAAAAAATAAAAAGCTTAAAAAGTTCAATCTTACTTTGGTCGAAAAGAAAAATAAAGTCTTATGTGAAAAAGAAGATCTTATGAAAGACATAAAAAATATGGCCAAAGAAAAAGAAGATTTCTTGAAATAAATTAAAACTTTAACTAAGAAAAAAAATCTTGCAAAATCTAAAAAATTCTTGGTTAAAGAAAAAAAAAATCTTATGAAATCTAAAAAAATCTCTTTTCAAAGAAAATATGAAACTAAGAAAAAAAATTTAAAATTAAAAATCCATGCTTGAATAGTTTACACTTGGATCTCAAAAGCTCCAATCAATTTTGAATAATCAAAAGGATATTTTTAATAAAACTAAAATTGGATATAATCCATTAAGAAAATAAAAATTTATAAAGAATATGTTTAGCAAAGCTTCATCTAAAAATTATTCAATTACATGTTTCAAATATAATAAAGTATGCCATAAAATTTCTAAATATAATATTAAGAAAATTGACCATACTTTAGTCAAACAAGTATGGGTTCCAAAAGAAACAATAAGCTCTAACATCCATGGAACCAAGATGACTTGGGTACCAAAATCTAGTAAACGATTTTATAGGTACACCAAGGATCCAATGGAATGAAAAGAAATTTTTTTTTTAATGGATGACTTGAAAATAAAAGTGGATGGATGATGCTTTTGGGTAAAATCTAAACTTTTCTCACATCATACCACTAATGTATGTTTGATTAATTCTATTGATTCTAATAATCTATTTATGTAGTTTCATATCATATTTACTTGCTCGAAATACTCTCTATGTTTCGATGAGATTAGAATGATTGATTGATTTTGATACTTGAAATGATTTGAATACTTTGATTTTTAAATCAACATATTCTCTTTTATAAATCATGCTATGGCTGAAATGGTTTTATCTTAAAATTTAGCATGATATCTATAGCCTCCCCATATCAATTTTATAATTGATGAATTTAATTTTAAAAAATACTTAATTAGGTGTGAATATTTTAATTTCTAAATCTACAAGAAAAACTATTTTTTTTGGCATTTTTTATAAAAAGCTAAATTATCAAAATTCTTCTAAAAATTTGAAACTTCCTAGTTGAACAGAACACATAAAGCCTTCATCTAGTTTTCTCTTGATTTGATCTTATTTAAATTGATTATTGGAAACCCCCCAATTGATTATTTTTTATGATCCTCTAATTTTTTTGAATATCTCTCTTGATCATTGATTTGATTGACTCTTTGATCTTAAAAAAAAATATTGATGAACATTCTTATTTTATTTCAATTGATTGATTTTGAAAATTAAATTTGAAAAATGATCTTCTTGAATCTTTTGAAGTTGATATCTAACAAGATGTTTTAAGGAACTTATCATTTATCCTTAAAGCTAAACTTTTAAGGAGGACTTCAATTTTAAGTGATTGGTATCAAACATTTTACTATTTGCCATGTATTTGATTGATCTATCTTTTGGCAAAGAGAAAAAAATATTTTTATTTCAAATCTAGTTTTGCACTGCTATATTATTTGATATAATATCATTTGAGATAAATTCAAAAATTCATACCTTTTTTGAAACTATAATTGCTTGATTTTTCTTAAGAAGAAAAGAGATGATATTTTGAAGAATAACATAAAATCTTTTTATGGTATATCTTAACTGATTTGCAAATATCAACTGAAATTGATTTATTTAAATTAATTTATCTTTATCAATTTAAAACTAAATTCATTGATATCAAGCTAAATTTATAAATTAATCTTTAAATGATATTGAACTGTTAAGAAAATCATGATTTGGTCTAAATTTTAGTTTAATTGGTATCAAAAAATTTCTTCCAAAGAAAATTCTCACTCTTGATATCATTGGTATCATTCTTAACTTGCATTTTATTGTATTATTTTTTGGCAAAAGAATTAGAAATAATGTCTCAAATCTATTTTATATTGATATACTCTTGATATGATATCTCTTGAGATAAATTTAAAGAATCTCATACATTTTTTTGAACATAATTGAGTGAATATTTTATTTGATTAATGCTTATTTCACTCAATTGATGCTTGTACTTTTAAATTTTATTTAATTTTAAAAATAACATTATTTGCTAAAGTAAGGAAGAAAAATTATTAAAGAAGAAATGATCGATTATTTGAAAAGGGCTTTGAAATTAAAAATATCTTTCAGATTTAGAAAATCTAAATTTAGTAGTTAAATTCATATTTAATCTGCTTGATTTGAAAGAAAAAGAGGGAGAAAGATAAAAAAGTAAATTTATCCATCATTAATTATGAAAAATAAGGGGAGTGATATTATCTAACTTTGATTGAAAATTCTAATTAGCTTATATTAAGATAAATGAACATTGGTTTCATTATACTTTTGAGCCTTAATATGATGATTCCATTTGATCTATATACTTTTGATTTGATTGTCAAATTATTTTTGAAAACTATTTAGAGTGAAAAGAAGTTTGAGACATATTCTTACTCCAAATAAATTGATTTTGATACATTCTCGATACATACCTTTTTCAAACTTAATTGACTAAAATTTTTAAGAAAATAAAAATTAAATATTAAAGTATATACTATGCTTGATTTCATGATTAAATCCTTTAAAAATCTTTATTCTTCTTAATGCTTAAAAATGCATATCTAAAAATTAGATTAAAAGATCATATTCATTTAAAAAGGAGGAGAGTCTATAATATTTGAATTCAAGCTAATTTTTGAAAAGAAAGAAATATTCATTCAAAAGATGAGATGATTTCTTTGATTTAACTTTATGAATTTGATACATCTCTCAATTTAATATCTTGATGTTGATTTTGATGATTTTTTTTTCTATTCTTTTCCATGAGCTTTTAATGTTGTCAAAAAAGGGGAGAAGTATGTTGAGTATATGCTTGAAGAATTGATGCTTAAAGTTTTTGATGTTTGTACCTTGATGCTCATTAAGTTGAACCCAAAAATGATCTTAATATGAGTCTATAATATTTATAGAAGTCTTTCATGAAGTATGCATTTATAATTGTGTACATTATTACTTCATGATTTATACTAGTCAATTTATTGAAACACATTAAATTATATTTTTATGCATATACTCAATGTTTTGCCATCATCAAAAAGGAAAATATTGTTGACCCCATGATTTATTTTGATGATTATCAAATTTTAAGTATTTAAGTATTTAACCAGAATGGATGTAAGTCTTTTCAGATTTTTAAGTTAAAATTATAATTTTATCAAGTTGAAGATTAAGAAAAAGTGACAAGGAGTAAAATCATAATTTTATAAAATTAAAAAAAGTCTATTTCGAAAGTCTCCAGAACAAGCTTAGAAGATTTTTAATATTTTGGAGGCCATCCCATAATTTTTGGATGCATAAATTAGAAGAAAATCAAGTTGTAGCAAAAGGATCAACCTAAGGGACGATCCCTAGGTCATCCTCCTTCGAAATGGGCTGCTCAGCATGCTTAGCACACAAATTAAGCCAACCCAGTCTGAGACTGAGCTGATCTAGTCTTAGTGATAACAAAAGATAAAAAGTGTAGAAAGCTAGTTTTTCAAGACCAAGGGGACTGAGCTGACCCAGCTATAAACTGAGCGGACCTAGTGATCGTAACGGCTAGTTTTCTACAACTTTTTCAAATGATCATTTTTCCATTCTAATGGCTATTTTAAGGTTTTTAATGGCTAGAATTGATCCTCAAGCTATCATAAAGAGTATAAAAGGATAGAAAAATATTTGGAAAGAAGATCAAGTGGATTGAAAGTAGAAATCATTAAAATAGTGAGGTTCATTAAATATCTAAAGAAAAAGAGAGAGTAAAGAAGATCTTGTACATCAAATTCAGAGAGCTTCAAAGTGTGATCATCCTCATTCATTCAAGCTTCCTCTCAGGCTTCAAAGAAGAGAATACAAAGCTTTAACAACCATCTTTCAGCCTCTCCATCAAACTTCAAAAAGAATTTTTTTTTTTTATTTTTGTGCTGAATTTTATAATTGTATTTTTATTTTTTAACAAGTTTCTTTGGAAGAAAGAAACTTGGAGTGTAGGTTGGTCCAAGTTAAAAATTGGATAGTATAAAGGTTGTGGTTGGTGCTCCTAGGTTAAAACCAACCGGGTTGATAGTAAATCCGAGAAAACTATCGGTATAGGGTTGTGGTTGGTGAACTTGACAAAACCAACGAGATTTATTTATGATCTTGGATCAAAATAAATGTACTATAATCTTGAATTATAGTAGAATTTTTAAGAAAAACTTGAGGAGTGGATGTAGGTGCAGATTGCACCGAACCACTATAAATTTTTGTATGTTTGTGTTGTGCTTTTTTCTTCTTTCTCTTTGTATAATTTGCATGCTTATAATTCTTGCTTTACTTTCATAGTTTGATTTTGTTATCTTAATTTTGTTGTTTATATTATATCACAGCACTTTGATTAAAATCAAAATACATATTTATTTAGAAAGTAAATTTGGTTAAAATTTTATAAGAACCCAATTCACACCCCCCCTCCCTTGGTTGCTATCTCTGGGCAACAGAAAGGGTCATGACACATGGGTGGATGGGCACTCCAATAGTTGGGGCATTGAGGTTTCTTTTGCACATGATTTGATCATGTCTCGATGAGAGAACAAGATGAGAAGAAAGTCTTCTCTTAGGATTTCTTTGAGAACTATTCTTCTTCATCCTTTTGTGAGTTTTTTTCATGGAAGAAATCAGAAAGAAAGAAACCTGGAGCATAAAAAATTATAAAGGAGAAGGTCTCCTCTTGTCTAGGCAAGAAGATCTATTTAGAACATCAGTGGTTGATGTCCTGAAAGAGAAGATAGGTCTTCTCTTAAAGATTTTCTTGAGGTTTTTATTTTCTTCCTTTTTGGAAGATCCAAGGGTTGGACTTCTCCCTCAATCCTACTCTTATTCTTCATCTTTTGCAGGGTCCAAGTGATCTGAAGAAATTTTTATAAATCAACCATCAGGAGGGATCCATGAGAAGCTAGCACTTCGAGTGGATCTTCATTCGATGAACTTTCGATCTGCGTAGCAATCTCATTTGGACCATCCGTCAAGGCCAAACATGTTGTGCAGCTCCAAGCAATAAGGACAACAACATAAACTAACATAGTGTTCTTGACTCGCATAAAGATAAGAGATTTGATCTTTTTTCTAATCTAGATGCGATCTAGGATTTCTAGAATAGTTCTAGATCTAGTATATTATTATGATCAATACCAATCTCTATTTTATTTTTAGATTAATCATGCATCAGGATATTTCATAGATCCTAGATGTAGAATTTAGTGATTAGATCACATGCATAATTAGATTAAATAGTTTAATCTATATCTTCTACTGCATCTAATTTCAAAAAAGTTTCTAAATATATTCATGAAATCCTGCATGGTTTTCCAACACTTTTGGTATCTAATATCCAAGTAGAAATATCACAAATAGAGAAATTATAAGATGTTATCATATAACGACCTTGACCAATGTTGGTGCGGAAATCCATGAGGATACCAGAGGCAGTTGGAGTGGAGAAGATGAGGCCGCCGATGAGACCTGCAAAATAAAATCTTAACCAAAGGTGGGTGGCTCTGACAGGACCCTTCGACATCCAAGTCAATTTTTTGGTCAACTAGAATGGAGTGCTCAGAAAAATAGAGAAGTAGAGTGACGAAAAGAAGAATAAAGCTTAGAAAAAATATATTTGAAGAATCCCTTTTATAGATAGAGCATGTAACAAATTGATGGTGACAGCCGTAACCATCTGGTAGTGGGCCGCTGAGGCCATGTGGAGTTTGTTATGGAGGATGAGTTATCATTTGTCATGACTTATAGGCGATGGAGATCCCTTTGTTGAAGTTCGGACATAGGTTGGAGACTTCAGTATATGTGGTGGACTTATGACTGGCCAAAGTCTATTGGGGGCAAAGTCTGGCAGCCTTAAGGAGTTCGAAAGCCATCTGGGTTACATGCAAGTAGGTGCCTCCTAAATTAAGATTTGAAGTTTTGTGCTCCATCCTTCATGGTGCAGTTGCTATGAATCAATGATCTGATGAGGTTTCTTTAGGTTGTTCCAGCTGACTGGAGTAGTATGGGCTAAGTAGGTCCGCAACTACAAGGAGTGCTATCAGGAGGAGCACGACTGGAGGAGTTCATTCGGAAGAAATTGGACTGGAAAGAGCGCTGCTAGAGGAATTTATTCGAAAGAAGTTTGACTGAAGGAGTCCATCCGAAAGGAAGGTGACTGGAGGAGTCCATCTGGAAGGGATGCGACTGAAGGAGTTCATCTGAAAGTGGTGCGACTGAAGGAGTCCTTCCCAAAGAAGTTCAATTGGAGGAGTCCGTCCAGAAGGAGCGCAACTAAAGGAGTCTGTTTAGGAGGAGTGCGATTGAAGGAGTTCGTCCAGAAGAAGTTTGATTGGAGGAGTCTATCTGGAAAGAGCATGATAGGAGTCCATTAGAAGGAGTACAATCGAAGGAGTCTATCTGGAAGGAATTCAACTATAGGAGTCCATTCGGAAGGAGTAAGACTGAAGGAGTCTGTCTGAAAGGAGTTTATTCAGGAGGAGTTTGACAGGAAAGAGCGCATTCTTCGTGATACGGGACTTCAGCTATCTTCAAAACTCATCACCAATCATGGTCGAGGGGGTGGAACTTTGGTTCTATCATTCAATCCAAGAAGCAAGGTTAGTTAAATAAACATTCTCTTTTACCTTTCAAGATCATCTTGCCGAATTTCATTATGCCTTCAACAAGTTCTACAGTATGGACTTGTAGTCGGGAGGATCGGTGAGTTCCTCAGAATGAGGGTCGGTGGCTAAGGACTTCAATGGGGGTTATTCTACCTCCAACACTTTTTCTCCTACTCCCTAGTTTGAATTTTGATTGAAGGAAGTATAGAAAAATTATTGCAGCCGATGTTCTTTGTCAGCTTTTCGCTCTTAGAGAATGAAATTTTTTGCCTTTTTGAATTAGAGATAAGGTTTAATGCTGAATGACCTGAAAGGATAAATTTTCTTGAAAACTTGTTTGGCATGGAGCTCCATGCATGGTGCAATTATTGTTTCACCAAGCACTAGGGATGAGTGGGACACGTGGCAGGTTGGATTCGACTGAGGGGGTCCTGCAATCATAACTTTCTCTAATTTCACCCCTCTATTTAAGCCCTTCTTCTTCCTTCAGATGTCCCATCTCCATCTGTGCTTTCTCCTTTTTCTTTCTCTTTCGTTCTTCTTTGTTGTAGTGCTCCGCCTTTCCTTTCAATTCTCTAGCCATCATCGATCGATTTCTGCTTTCTCAACCGTCTTGCCCTATTTTCTCTCATTCGCAATCCTTCTGGCTATTAGAGTCTCTTTCGACTGCATCTCATCCCTTGAATCATCTTCTTAGCAATCTAGGTTAGTCCTCAGTTGCCCTCTCTCTTCTTTTCTTTCATTTTTTAGCCTCTTAGTCTTCTATACGAGCTTCGCCGTTCTTTTCCCAAGGTTTTACTATCTTTTTCTTGTCACTTTCTTGGAGGTTTTCAAACTTCTTCTGATTTGGATGTCTTCCAAAACTTCACAGTCATCTGATTCTAGGAGCCCATCCGGTCCATCTTTTCAAAATCCTAATTTCCAAGAAAGAATTGAACTTAGGGATGTACCTCAGTCGAACTTCATACCCAAAACTATTCCATGTTTCTTGTCCCCAGATGACCTTTCCTTGATCCGAATCCGATATGGAATTCATCTTGAGTACGAACTTGAACTTTTTGGACCAAGTGACTAAGCTTGTTCTCTACCTCTAAGATGTTTCTCTTGTACTTAGAAGCTTTTCGTGCCAGACTAAGACTCCTCCTCCGTCCTTTTATGGTAGCTCTTTTTCATTTTTTGAACATCTTTTTTATTTTCGTAGTGTCAAACTCCTTTAGATTCATTATCGGATTCATCTTCCTTTGTCTTTCTATCAAAATTCGTTCAACCATTTTCCTACTTCGAAACTATTATACTTTTAAGCATCATCCTTCTGCAAAGGACTTGTGGTACCTCTCGTCTTAGTTTGGAAAGAAAGAATTGTTGAAAGGGACTCCTTCTTCTATCCATAATTGAAAGAAGAGGTTTTCTTGCATATCCTATCTGACTTTAGAGTTAGGACTTCTTTCCTGGGGTTTGCTTAGAGAATCAGTTTATCAAGCTCCTAGTTTAGAGAGGGACGACCTCGATTCCGCCAATAAACTCAAGAACTACCAAGCTCCTCCCCTATCCGAACTTCTAAAGGATCGGACCTTGTTTAATATGGGTCTAAGTTCTTTCAACCCCATTGGTATATCATTATACTTCAAAATTTTTTTAGTTTGATCATTCTTCCTTCTTTTTATTGCAGAAATGGATGCTTAGGCAGCTGAAATGCTTGCTAAGGGCCTGCAAGCATATAAGAGAAAAGGGAAGGCTCCCTGTGAGGCTTTAAAGAGGGTGACGATTGACACCCCAAGCTCCGTAGCTCCTACTGACATCATAATCACTTTCGAGGTTCCTCATGATGCCGAGATTGTTTCGATTGCCAAGGTGGGCACTACAGATGGGGTTGCAGTGCCCCCCACATCCTCAAGCCCTCCGTCGATGTTGAAGTTTCGAAGCTTCCTATAGGAGGAGAGAAGAAAGAGAAAAGGAAGGAGACACAAGAGTCGATTATGATAAAAATTTGGCATAAAGCTCGCCCCAGTAAGTCCGACAATGGCAATTAGGACTCGAAAGAAAATTCCTTCTACAATCAAGACATCATCAGGGATCTAATGAACAAGTTTGCCTTATTCGAGGTGGTGGACAAGATCGCTGACTTCAATTATGAGTAGCACACTTGGGATTTCCTTGGGGCCTTCCTCAAGATAGCTACTTTGTCCCTTCTTTCTATCTCTTTTTTTACGTGCATGTGCATGTTTAATTTAGGTTAGTTCTTGCAGTCGGGTCACCAGTTGCTCGCTCATATCAAAATGGTGAACCACTTGAGATCGAAAGCATTGAAGGCTCAAGAGGACCATCAAGCTGAAGTCAGCCACCTCCAAAAAGAGAGAGCCACCAAGATCAATCATCTTATGAGGGAGAAGGTTGCTGAGATTGAAGCTCTTCAAGAGGTGCTCAAAAAGGAGGAGCAAACATCGGTAGGACTGAATGCCGCCTTAGCCTTGGAAGAAGAGAAAAGGAGGAAGGTTGAAGTCAAGATCACTGATTTGAAGGGACAAGTCTCGAGACAGGTCTTGGAGGCGAAAGCCTAGGCAATTAAGGAGTTCAAAGTCTCCTCCGAGATGAGGGACCTAAATATCAAGTTCGGCCAGGAGGCCTTCATCAAGGTGTTCAAGCTTTGTGATGGTAGGATAGCTAGCAAGTTTTCCAAGCTTGACCTCGACTTTCTTGTTGAACGGGCTCTTGGAGAAGAAGTGAGACCATCTATTGCCGCAACTGATCTTCCCCCAGCCAAGCCTTCCACTAAAGAGCCGGGGCCAATCGATGCAGCGTCGAACTCTTCGACAGCTCCTCCAGAGGTCTGAGACCTCTTAATTTATAATTTTTCTTTTTATTTTGGGAACGAATTTCTTTCTTTTGTGAAATCTATGTTGTGATGTTTTCATGCTCCAAGTGCAGTCTCCTATTAAAGCCAATCCCCTTCCTCAGGGTATTCCGCTGAAGGCCCACATAAAGAGCCTTGGGAGGGAGGTTCATCATCTTAAGAAAAAGTTGGAGAAGACTGAAGATGAACTCAAGAAATCAAAGAAGAAATATGCTGAAGCCATCACTAAAATTAATTGCTTGCATCAATCATTCAGACAACTATTTAAAGAATATAATACTAAGAAGTTCCGACTAAACGAAGAGCTCAAGGAGGTCAAGAAGTGTGCAAGTGAGAAGTCCTGGACTTCAATAGCTAAAACTTGCTCCCTTGAAGTTGAACTCAATGCAGCAAAGGAAAAAATTCAATTATTGGAGGGGAGCTTAACGTGGTCTACTAGCCAAGAGGAGTCATGTTGGGATTGGTTCGAGAGGTTCTCAGAACTTCAAAGTCAACTTCACGCCACCAAAGCATCATACAAGAGTTATGAACTCGACTAAAGTAGTGAAATCATCGATCTCCAACAGCAACTTCGAAAAGTGGATGAGAAGATAGCTGGTTTTAAAATGCAATTGGCGGAAAGGGTGGAGGCCAGCTCAAACAGAGAATCAAATGAACTTTTTTCCTTAAAGAATTCTTCAGAGACCCTGTCAGTGACATTTGCAAAAGAATCAGCCGAGCTTCAATAATTGAAGATCTAACTGACTTATGAGCAATAAGCTATTAAGGATGTAGAGGTTGAGTCAGAGGTTCTAAGAAGACAGTAATGGAAGTCCAAAGATAATTATCGATGGCCTAATAAGTTATTTGTAGAGAGCCTTTTGAAAAGGATGGAACTTGAAGAAGAGATTACTAGCTTGAAGCAATCTTTGGTAATGGCAGGGGTTAGCAGTCCAAAGTTCAAAGAATCAGGTCCCTCTTAGGACTTCATCCATTTTATCTTTTTTGTACATGGTCTTACAGACCTTTATTCTATAATGAACTTCAACTTTAATAGAATGATGTTTTCTTCAATTGTCTTTTTGACTTGCATGAATTTGATGTCTGTTGATTTTTTCATTTTCTTCATCTTATTTTTTAATGAAATGATCATTGAAAAATGCCTTTTTCTTATCTTAGGTAATTGTAGGTCTTTATCCATGTTAGCCCCTCTTGTTCCTGACATGGTTGGCATTTTTTTTGTCAAGACGAGGTCCTCCTCCTGTTCTTGATAAGATCTCTGGGGCATCATAGGATTGTTGAAAGGGCCTCTCTCCTCCTCCTATCTTAAGTAATCAAAGATTTTTATCCATGTCAGGACATGGTCCTCCTCTTGTTCCTGTCATGGTTGGCCTTTGCCATATCCTTCTTTCAGGATAAGATTCTCCTCGTATTTTTGACGAGGTTGGCCTTTATCTTGAAGAAAAAACTACTTTTTCTGCCATAGGATTATTCAGATTCGATCAGATTTGTCGGAATATTTTAAAATTTTTTTCTGCCTAATCTAATCAGATCTAAATACATCATGGATCTAATTCTATAAATCTGATATTAAAAAAAATTAAAACTAAATTAGATTTAATTTCATATCTTGTTTGGATAATCTAATTACCCTATTAATGATCTAGATATTTTTGAGGTTCTGGATAATAGCCATGCAAGCACCTAACCTCTACTGGTATCTACTTGGACTAGATCTAAAGGTCTTCTCCTTCCAAATCAAGACTCTAGAGATTAGATCTGGATCTGACCTGAAGATCCTTCAAAAGAGTCTTCAAAGGCAGCATGTTCGTCTCTCAAGCGAAAGCTATCTTCTTCCTGATCTATGTGCCAAATCTCCTTGAAACTTTATTGGAATTGTGCCCAACTCCTTAGGCATGGAGAAGGGAGAGAGAGGATTAGAGGGAGGCATGGATGAGAGGAGGGGAAACCTTATGACATGGTGGATAGGCGTAATCTCTCAACCCTAGGTGCAGATAGGGTTTAAGTAGACC
This sequence comes from Cocos nucifera, assembly GCA_006176705.1. NCBI lineage: Eukaryota > Viridiplantae > Streptophyta > Magnoliopsida > Arecales > Arecaceae > Cocos > Cocos nucifera. Next base: position 145,452 of record QRFJ01002748.1, read on the forward strand.
CGCTATGCCATGCAGTGTCACACAGGTCTGACCAATCATATTGCTTGGATTAATCAGATCTTAATCTAATTGATGGGGTGTTATTATCTAATCCAAATAGATTAGAAATCCCTTAAAGCCCTCTAAAAGTGGCACTAATACTAGATAGTGATAAAGACTTAGGCGCCCAACAATTTGAACTCATCAAGCATCCCCTGGAGTCCCATCTATATGGGACTCCTCCTTTTATGTGTGGAATCCATGAGGGCGTGCACCCCAAGGAGATGTCCAAAAGGACAGCATGCCTCTACCTCTTTCTTTCCTACATTGAGACATCTTATATCTCGATAGTGATAGAAAATGGTAGGTGGCGATAGGATTTAGCAGGTCATGTCTTATTTCTATTGATGGATTAAGACAATCTTTTTCTGACCTGAACAAGCTCCAGTCAGACTAAGATAAGATTTCTAAGTAAGTTGAAACTAATTTAGCTCATCCGAGATGAACCAAAAAGATTACAAAAGGAGAATGTTAGGCTCAATCCTATGCTAGCATGATTTTCTTGAACATAATTGGATCTAATCTGAATCAATCGAATTAGTTTAGCTTAAATAATGACATCCAGACCAAACTCATATTTGTGTGATCTAGTTAGGTTAATTCCATATGGTAATAGGATATGTCATAATCTCTATCATTGACATCATCGAAATACCTTTCGATGAATTAGAACTTTTTTAATTCATATAATTAGAATGATCGATCATCAGGATCATTCTAATTGCTCCCAAAATCTATCAATGACACCTAGCAATATATGGTGATAAGTCATCAAAACCAAAAGCAAACCTCTCGATGCAGCTATCTGTATGATTGGGTTCTTCTATCTTGAGCTCCGATAGGATTAGGGTTAAGGTGAATTCGTCAAACCCAATATCCATCATATGAGTAAATCATTCAATTCAAGTCAGATGTGAAACCCTAAAAGAAACTCTTTCTATCATCTTCATACTATCATGGCCATGGGTTTATGGACTCAATCTCATGATCATCATAGGGCTACTTCTCATCTACCGAGGTAGATAGATCTCTTATTGGTGCAATCCAATTCCTACAATGAACCTGCTATAGCCAATATACACCTTCGAGTTTCGAATGGCTAGGAGATCGAGTTATGGTGTAGTCAAACTATAACACCCTTAAGGTGAATTGTCCATTCACCTCAGGTCAAAGAATCCGACACACTACTACAGCATCAAGCCAGTCATCGACTAGAAGGTAGACTTTCTTATGATTGCTCGAGGTGGCCATGCTGAGTGCCCTTATTTTCTAATGAGCACCTATACTCTTGCTCCAGTGTCTCCACACCATAGACTCAAGACTCATCTATCCTAAGAAAGTGATCGTACATCAATCTTTTGGATCGATTACCATTCTTATAATGATCTTATGGTCAAGAGCAATTTATGAGTTGTTGCTCCAAGACTTGATTTTGACGATTACAAAGCATTTGAGGGGATTACTAATGAATTTGGCTTGAAAAAAGACTTTGTATTTCAGGAGCAAAATCATAATTTTATCAAGTTTTGATCTGAGAGCGTCAAAAGCAAGTATAGAAGATTTCTAATCCTTTGGAGGTAGTTCCATGATTTTTGGATGCTTATTTTGAGAGAAAATCAAGCTTAAAGTGAAAGGATCGATCCCTAAGTCATCCCCTATTAAAAGGGCCATTTGGCACACTGTTTCTATGCCAAGAGTTGACCCCAGGATCGACCTCTACTATTCCGAAGGATAAAAATATAGAACAACTATTTTTTTGGATTTTATCTCAGAGGTCGACCTCGAGGTCGACCCCTATGCCCTTAGTCGACCCTTGCAATGGAAATTTTTCTGCAATGACTATTTTTTTCTTATTTTGGTAGGTTTTAATGATTTCTTTAATATCTCCAATGGATATAAATCTTGCCTAGGATTCTCTCCTCCACCTATTGAAGATTTAGAAGGCTTTAAATAGGAAAAAATATAAAAGATTTGTGTGATTCAATTTCAGCCCTAAGCAAAAGTCATCTTCAAGCAAAGAAGCCTTCATTTCAAGTTTACATACCTCTCAAGAGCTCTTCCAAATCTCCAACAATCTTGAGAGAAATTAGAGAAACTTCCTCCATTATTGTGAAAAGCATTCTTAAGGTTTTATTTGCTCACAAAGGGAGCTAAACTTGTATTTGATTGTCATTAAATCTTTTACTCTACTTTACTATTTTGATTCAAGTTTTGATAGGATTCCAAAACTTGGAAAGATTGATCCTAACCTTGAATAGGATTGTATTAGATTGGCTTGTACCCAAAAAATAAGTGTTCTAGCTTGGGATAGCTAGGGTTGGAGGTTTTCAATGGTGTATTCAGTTTGAATATGGTTAGTGGATTTTAATTCCCAAGTAGGAACTTGGAGAGTGGATGTAGGTGCAAGAAAAGCACCGAACCACTATAAATCTTACTTGTTTGTGGTGTGCTTACTATTTTTCTTTCTTTAGTTTGTTAAATTCTTGCTCTCTAATTTTTCATATTTTTTTTCTAACCTAAATCACTTCACACACACGTCTTGCATATCATCATTCAATCTTAATATATTTAAATTAGCTTTAAAATTTTAAAAACTCAATTCACCTCCCCTCTTGGATTGCATATCTAGGCAATAAGTGGTACTAGAGCCCGATGCTCTAGTCCTACTTTGATTTAACCATCAAAGAGCCAAAGATCTATGGCAATCCAAGTTAGTATTTCTTTAGCTGAGGGGCAGTCCATAAATTGACCTCCACTTTTTAATGAAATAAACTATACCTATTGGAAAGCTTGGATGAGAATTTTCATACAAGCACTTGACTATGATATGTAGAGTATCATAGTTAATAGACCACACACATCCACTAAGATAATTGATGGTGAGGAATCAATCAAACCCAAAAAGAAATGGGATGAGATTGATAAGAAAATGGCTCAACTCAATGCAAGAGCCATGAATGCTTTATATTGTGCTCTAGATGCTAATGAATTTAATCGTATTTCAACATGCATGTCGGCTAAAAAAATATGGGATAGGTTAGAAGTAACTTGTGAAGACACTAATTAAGTTAAGGAGTCAAAAATTAACATGCTTGTGCATAAATATGAACTTTTTAAAATGGAGCATGATGAGTCAATAACTATAATTTTTACTTGATTTACGGATATTATAAATAGTCTTAAAAGTCTTGGTGAGTCTTATTCTAACAGTGACCTCGTAAGAAAGATTCTTAGATCTTTGCCAAGGACATGGAAGGCCAAAGTGACTGCAATCCAAGAAGCCAAAGATCTGAATATTTTATCTTTAGAGTTTTTAGGATCACTAATGACGCATGAGCTAAGCATGAAACAACATCAAGAAGATGTCAAGAAAAAAAGATAATAGCCCTTAAATCTATCACTCAACAAGATGAGGAATTCGATGAAATGAAAGATGAAGAATAAGATGAAGAAATAGCCCTCATCATAAGAAAGTTCAAGAGATTTTTGATCAGAAATAAGGGATAAGGAAGAGGCTACCTAACAAAAGGGAGCATAACAAGGAAAAGGATAGGGAGCAGCCCCTTATTTGCTATGAATGTAAGAAGCTGGGGCACTTTAGGTCTGAATGTCCTCGACATAAAAAGGTTCTCAAGAAATACAAGAAAAAGACTATAGTGGCAATATGGAGTAATAGTGATGACTCACACTCCGAAGAGGAAGAAGCTCATGAACAAGCCAACCTGTGCCTTATGGCACGTGAGAATGAGGTAAGTACTGAAATATTAAATAAATTTATATTCGAAGAACTTCAAGAAGCCATCTATAATTTAGTAGATAATTTAAAGAAGTTAGGAACTACAAACAAAGAACTAAAATTAAAAAATCAAGTCTTGCTAAAAGAAAATGAAACTATCCTAAATGAAAAACTAGTCTTAACTCAAGAGAATCTAAATTTAAAAAATGAAATCGACAATTTAAAATCAATAGTTGAAAATTTTACTTTGAGTTCAAATAAACTTCATATGATTCTTGAAAATCAAAAGGCCATTTATGATAAGACTGGTCTAGGCTATAACCTCCTAAAAAAATAAAATTTCTAAAAAATATTTTTATAAAGTCATAACATAATAAATTTTTAAATGTTACTTGCTTTAAATATGGTAAACTAGGACACAAATCTTATACATGCTTCTCTAACAATTCAAATGTAAAGAAAATATGGATTCTAAAAGGAACAATTGTGACTAAACTTAAAGGACCTAAGAAAACTTGGGTACTCAGAGTAAGGACTTGATTTTGCATGTAGGTGTGTCTTGCATCCAAAGAAGAAAATCAAAGATGATATCTTGATAGTGGATGCTCAAGAGATATGATCGGTGATGAGTCCAAATTCATCATGCTTAATACTAAAAATGGAGGGATGGTTACATTTGGAGACAATGGCAAAGAAAAGATAATTGGTATAGGTTATATCAGTATCACTTTTTTCAAGTATATTGAAAATATTTTATTAGTAGATGGTTTAAAATATAATCTCTTAAGTAATAGTCAACTTTATGACAAGGGTTACAAAGTTATTTTTGAATCTTCATTGTGCATTATAACTAGTTCCAATGATGATGGCATTAAGTTTGTTGGTCATAGGCATGGTAATATTTATATGGTAGATTTGAATGATCATTCTATGATAAACATGCAATGTTTAGTAGCTATGAATGCTAAAATTAATGAGACTAGTTGGCTTTGGCATCGTAGGCTTGCACACATTAGTATGCATTCACTTTCAAAGCTTATAAAAAAAAAATTACTTACTAATTTACCAAAATTAAACTTTGAAAAAGATAAAATTTATGATGCATGTCAACTAGGTAATCAAATAAGAGTGTTGGTACAGAATTTGGTTGACGTTGGATCAAGCTGGAGTTGAGGAAGAAGAGGTCACCGTTAGTGACCTATAAAATAAAGTCCCATTCGGAGTTCATGGTGGTGGCTCTGGTAGGATCCTTCGACGATCAGGTCAGCTCTTCTAGCTAACAAAAATGGAGTGCTTAAGAAAGAATTCAGCAGAGTTTTGGGAAGGAGAAGAGAGCCAGAAGAAAATGTATCTAAAGGATTCCTTTTATAGATGGGGTCCGGAGTAGACTGATAGTGATAGCCATAGTCGTCTGGTCGTGGGCCACTCGAAGCTGCATGGGGTTTGCTATGGAGTGGGGTGCCACCTTAGCAGACTGATAGTGACAGTCATAACCGTCCAATAGTGCTCTGCTCGGGATCGCATGGGGTCTTTTATGGAGAGAGGCACCGCTTGTAGCAGACAAATAGTGATAGTCGTAGTCATCCAGTAATGGACCGCTAGAGTCCACATGAAGTTTGTTATGGAGAGAGATGTCCATTATCATGATGTGATCGTTCATCGAGATTTAATAGTCGAAGTTTGGAGAAAACAGGCATTGGTTAGTGAAGAGCTTTGACATACATCAATTCCAGAGGAGTTCGAACTCCTAAAAGGAATACGACTAGAGGGGATCATCAAGGAGGAATGCTAGGTGAAATCCAGGAGTAATCCGCTGAAGGAATCTGAATGGAGTTCGACTGATGGAGAAATCCAGAAGGAGTCTGACTGATGAAGAAGTCTGGCTAAAGGAGAAGTTTGGAAGAAGTTTGACTGAAGGAGAAGTTAGGATGAAGTCCGACTGATGGAGAAGTTTGATCGAAGGAGGAGTCCGACTGACGAAGAAGTCTGATCGAAGGAGAAGTATAGGAGGAGTTTGGTTGAAGAAGAAATCCAGATGAAGTCCAACTGATGGAGAAGTTCGATCGAAGGAGTCCAACTAATGGAGAAGTCTGATTGAAGAAGAAGTTTGGGAGGAGTTCGACTGATGGAGAAGTCCAGATGGAGTCCGACTGATGGTGTGGTTTGGAAGGAGTTCGACTACTGGAGAGTCCGAATGAAAGAGAAGTCTTGGAGGAGTTTGATTGATGAAGAAAGAATTCTTGATCGAAGCTCTTCCATGATTACCAGTTATATTAGGCTAAGTATCAAACTGGACTTCGATGGAAGTGGGGTTTATCCCCAACACTAGTCCCCCCACTCTCGAGTTTGAAATTCAAAGAAAGAGAGTACAAAAATGATGACTGCAGAAGTTCTTTTTTAGGCTCTACACCCATTGAGGTTGAAACTCGTGGGAGATCTTATCTTCTGTTGAAGTTGCAGGAGATCTTATCTTCGATTGAGATTAAAGCTCGAGGGAGATCTTATCTCCAATCGAGGTTGAAGGAGATCTTATCTCCTGTTGAGGTCGGAGCTTGAGAAAGATCTTATCTCCAATCGAGGTCGAAGAAGATCTTATCTCCTATTGAGGTTGTAACTCGGGGGAGATCTTATCTCCAGTCGAGGTTGAAGGAGATCTTATCTCCTATTGATGTTGGAGCTCGGGGGAGATCCTATCTCCTATCAATGTTGGAGCTCGGTAGAGATCCTATCTCCTATCGAGGTTGAAGGAGATCTTATGTCTTGTTAATGTTGGAGCTTGAGGGTGATCTCATCTCCAGTCGAGGTTGAAGGAGATCTTATCTCTTATTAATGTTGGAGCTCAGAAGAGATCTCATCTCCAACCAAGGTTAAAGAAGATCTTATCTTCTATTGAGGTTCGAGCTCGTGGAAGATCTCATCTCCAGCCAAAATTGAAGGAGATCTTATCTTTTGTTGATGTTTTGAAGCTCGAAAAGGATATAATCTTCAGTCGAGGTTGAAGAAGATCTTATCGCTTATTGAGGTTGGAGCTTGGGGGAGATCTTATCTCCAGTCGAGATTGAAGGAGATCTTATCCCTATTGAGGTTGGAGCTTGAGGAGATTTATCTCCTATCGAGGTTGAAGGAGATCTTATCTCCTATTGAGGTTGGAGCTCTAGGAAAATCTTATCTCCAGCTGAGATTGAAGAAAATCTTATCTCCTATTGAAGTTGGAGCTGCCCTTAGAAGTGTATAACAAGTGTCAACCAATTCTGGCTTCTAGGACACATATCTAACAGATCTCCCCCGAGCTTCAAAGTCTACGTCAACAGGAGATAAGATCTTCTTCAACCTTGGTTGAAAATAAGATCTCCTCCGAACTTCTACATCAATAAGAGATAAGATTTCTTCAACCTCGACTGGAGATAAGATCTCCTCTGAACTTCAATATCAATAGAAGATAAGTTCTCCTTCAACTTGAATAAAGATAAGATCTCCTCCGAGCTTCAAAGTCTACATCAATAGAAGATAAGATCTCCTTCAACCTCAACTGGAGATAAGTCTCCCTCAAGCTTCAACGTCTACATCAACAGGAGATAAGATCTCCTTCAACCTTAGTTGGAGATAAGATCTCCTCTAAGCTTCTACATCAACAAAGATACGATCTCCTTACAATCTTGAATGGAGAAAAGATCTTCCCGAGCTTCAACATCTACGTCAATAGAGCGTAGAGATTTTCAATGCCGCTCTGAGCGCTGGTATCGGATGCCATGGGCGAGT